>JAXCGZ010013440.1:0-7500 GCA_037179515.1 Halocaridina rubra | reverse complement strand
TTGATAACTTGGAGCTCGTGCCATATTTCGAGCGCCATCTGGGAAAGGACATACAAAAGCCAGCTTTCCAAGACAGCTCTGCTGATAAGAAAAAAAAAGTATAAAAAAAACTCGTAAAAGGGAATTAGTTTGTTAGTCGGGACTTAGTTTGTCAGGAGGAGATAAGCAAGCGTTTAGGAGGAAGGGAACTGATTTGTTGGAACCAAGTTTTCAAAATGAAAAATGGAGGAAACTTCCATTTGGGAAGCTCTTTTGTAATACAGTACACGGTGTCCACAAAGTCTGGATACATAGGAAATTTCACTATGCAGACCTATTCAATCGAGTTCACCTGAATTTTGTAAAGCGCATCAAATTATGCATTGAAAATGATGGACATCATATTGAAAATATTATTTATTAACATTAGATTTAAATAAAATTGTTTTGTTTTAAAAGTATGTGTTAATCTGCTGTGTACCCAGACGAAGTCTGGGTACACAGGAGATTAACACATACTTTTAAAACAAAACAATTGTATTTAAATCTGATGTTAATAAATAATATTTTCAATATGATGTCCATCATTTTCAATGCATAATTTGATGCGCTTTACAAAATTCGGGTGAACTCGATTGAATAGGTCTGCATAGTGAAATTTCCTATGTGGACACCCTGTAGAATGGCAGGAAGGAACTACTTTTCAAAGGAAAGAATGAAGAGGGAATATAATGTAAGTAAGAAATAATGAAGGAAAGAAAAAGAAATACGTGAGTAAGGATGAGGGAAAGAAAAAAAAAGGACAGATGTCCTTGAACACGCTCGGATGGCCACATGACGTGAACATAATGACAACTCGAGTCAATAGCTGCTGGGGTTTCTGCCATCAGGAAAGCATGGCTGCTCTCTCTCTCTCTCTCTCTCTCTCTCTCTCTCTCTCTCTCTCTCTCTCTCTCTCTCTCTCTCTCTCTCTATCTATCTATCTATCTATCTATCTATCTGTTTATCTATATATCTATCTGTCTATCTATATATCTATCTATCAATCTGTCTGTCTCTCATCATTAAATACAAGGAATATGAAACTGTAAAATATTACTCTGGTTTGAAAAGAGTTGAATGAGGGGGAGCAGGAATATTGCATTTAACATCTAATAATTTTTGTTGAAATGGATAATGGTTTTGTATGACTAGGAAACGGGGAAGCAGGAAATACTCATAATTGAGAGCACTTTTTATGTGAATGAAGATACACCTATTAAAGGTGTTCGGATCACTCTCTTATTCATTTAAATGTATATAGTCGATATCGTATTTTTTTTTTTTGGCCCTACTTGCATACTTTTTTTTTTTTTATAATAGAGCATATCACACTGCCCTAGTTGTGTATCTATTTTCATCTGTCATATTTCTGGATCTCTTTACTGTAACATATCTATCTGATATATATATATATATATATATATATATATATATATATATATATATATATATATATATATATATATATATATATATATATATAATGTGGTAACAGATGTTTGTAAAATATGCTCGATTTTGATCACATTTATCAAGGAGGCTCTTGGATTTCTGAAAAATACTCTGATATATAGAATATTTTCTTAATATGTACAGAGTAAGTAACTCTCTCTCTCTCTCTCTCTCTCTCTCTATATATATATATATATATATATATATATATATATATATATATATATATATATATATATATATATATATATATAATATATATATATATATATATTTTTTTTCTAATGTGTATTTAGCAGCTAATAGTAATTAGTAAGTAGTCTTCTTTATACACTGGGATTTTTGTTTTAATGTTACAGAAATATCTCTCTTTCCTTTAGTGCCGTGATACGAATAAATACCGTATCTTGATGTTAATCGTAATGTAGCTTTTGGTTCTCGAATTGTGATAATACTAGAATTTTATAGATAGTAAATGAAATTTTTTTTATTACAACTTTGAATGTCGTACACGAGTGTAACGATGTCATTTTACAACTAATATTTAGATATCTTGCCTTTTGAGAGAGATAGATAGATAGATAGATAATTAGATAGATAGATAGATAGATAGATAGATAGATAGACAGATAGATAGATAGATAGATAGATAGATAGATAGATAGATAGATAGATAGAGAGAGAGAGAGAGAGAGAGAGAGAGAGAGAGAGAGAGAGAGAGAGAGAGAGAGAGAGAGAGAGAGAGAGAGAGAGAGAGGAATCTCGATATTAAAATCCTCTTGAGAATCATTTTACTTCAAATGAAACCCTAGAAGAGTAATAATAGAAATTCACTTCACTATTTACTCAGTCTTTTCAATTCTACCCTTTTCCCTTTTTCCATGTATATTAGAAGAGTCCATGATGAGGAGAAAGAGGGAAAGAAAAATAATAGAAACGTATCACATTGGATGGAAAGAAGTCTTGAAAAGAGAGAAGAGGAAAGGTAAATCGAAGGGCAAAGTTGAAAAGAGTTGGAGGGAAGTGGTAAGAGGGTCAAAGACGACAGTGCCAACTTTCCATTTGTTGTGGCACTGTACTTAAGGGAAACAAAGACCCTTATTGACAAAAAAAAAATAATAATAATAAAGGCACATTGGGTAATGATACTATAGACATTTCTATAATATCCAACCATTGGGACAGAAAGCCGATCTCAAGCCGGCTCGAAGAAAACGTTTGGTGCTCGGAGAGGGGCATCGGACAGTAAAGGGGGGTTTACACGGTCAAACGGTTCGTCGAACGCGGTTCGACAGACAAGTGTTTGAAGTGATGTTCGAACGTGTGAACGGGGTATTTGGTTGTTGAACACGTTTGACAAACTTGTTCGACAACCAAATACCTCGATCACACGTTCGAACATTACTTCAAACATTTGTCTGTCGAACAGCCCTCGACGAACCGTTTGACCGTGTAAACCGCCCTTAAGACTCTAAGCTGAAACCAGCACTATTCTCCAAGAGGAACTTGAGAAACGGCTATCATCTATGAACATGTAAAAAGCTGCCTTCAAAGAGATAGATATATGAGCATATCGTGAGCGTAAATATAATGAACATAAAGATAATGTCAGTAGAGTTTATATTATTATTGATGGTAGATGGCTAGGAAAAACTCTTACCAGGCACAGATATAGAAATGCAATAGGTTATTGGGGAAAAAGAAACTAAGTATAGATTAATATTGCCCAAAGTCTCTGTGTTGACTGTCACTATTTGAGCTGGTCTTCTTCAGTGGGCTACTGAGCTGATCTTAATGAGCCTCCAAGATAGAATGAACTATCTGGGCTTCGAAGATGGAATGAGCTATCAAGTTGGCAGTGTAATCTGAGATTTAGTTTTACATAAAGGGCCAGGATGTACATCGTAATGCACTTGGGGGATTATTAATATTTGATTTATACATGACCAAATATAGATTGTAATGTGTAACATCTGCAGTATCACTGGGAGTGCCCATGTGCACGTCCCCATGTACAGTTATCTGAATAAATAAACAAAACAAAAAAATGGGGGACTTGTGCCTTTGATGGAGAGGACAGATATGCGACAATTAAGAGGTTTTTTTTTTTCTTTGTACTGAATGGAAGTCAATGCAGTTGCATTGCATGAAGGACAAGGGAGATGACTCACAATTTTTTTTAACGTTTTATATATCACTATTAGTCCCCATTTGGAAGTGGAAACGAATTGAAGCTGGGGAATTAAGGCTCGATACCCTTTCCATTGCCCCACCTTGAGCTAGAACGTGGATATATCACCTCGAGCACTCTACCGGTTACGCTACAGCTGTTCTAACATAGTCGACTTGCAGAGTATATTTAAAGAAAAACAAGAGTGTTAATTGAAGCATAAATGCCGTTGAAATTATTTCAGTTGTGCCCAAGAAATGCATAAAATTCTTAATTAAGTATTGTGATTTGGTTGGTATAGGAATTCTCACTATTAACTAAAAGTAAAATTAAGGTTATTTAATTTTGTCAAACATAATAATATTGAGTAATATTTTGTCAATATTATAATTCCATAATAATATGTCAATGGTATTTGTATTTCATTAAAGTTTGAACACCTCTTATATATTTCTGTTAAAGATTGCGCACATATATGAAGTAAATATTAAAAATGATGCTCTGAGCAGTACTTTAAATAAATGTAGGAATTGCAGTAGCTCAGTGGTAGATTGCGCGAGTCGGGAAAGGACTAAAGCGGGCTCGGTCCCATGGCGGGACATTAGGAAGGGCATCCAACCTTAATTCCCCTTTGTACCTCCAACATGTCTATTCCACCTCCATTGGCATGGCGACTCACTGTGACACATTAAACGGTGAACAGAATTTTAAACAGAAGAGTATAATGGTGGAATAGGACTCTTGCTAATAACACTGTATACAGCCTATCTGTATAGAGAAAATTACCGTCTTTTGTTCTAATTAATTAGGCACCAACTTGTTGACAAGCTAAATGGGCAATTTGTAAGTGTTGTTGATGTTTATTACCTACTTAGCCCATAATGATGTGCTTCTAAACGGTGATTAGTAGGTGGTGGAAAGAGAATTGGCATAACTGGGAAAAAGGAAGGTGGGGAAATGATAAAGAGTAATAATAAAAATATAAATATAATCATTAAGAGTGGAGAGAGAGGTGACTAAAAAATAGAATTGGAAATAATGCTGGAAATTAAATAATAACATGATTTATAGTGGATTGAGAAATGACAAAGGTATTGAATAGCAGTGAACTTTGGAAACATTAAAAGATGATTAAAAGGAAAAAAAAGAAGAGAGAGAGAGAGAGAGAGAGAGAGAGAGAGAGAGAGAGAGAGAGAGAGAGAGAGAGAGAGAGAGAGAGAGAGAGAGAGAAGACTTCTAAAGCAAACGAAGGGTTTGTTGAAATTTTGAACACAGAATACCAAATTTAAGTATACCAACCCAAAGAGTTTAAAAAACTTTTTTTCGGATATTCACTGAATGACTACACACACTTCATTGTGTAAAAGCATAATTTTCTGGCACGCGTGTATCCATGGTTCAGATGCTTAATTTATGCCGAGAGATTCCTCATATACAACGGCAATGAATGTGCTCATCTAGAAGTCCATCTCACGTGTTTTATAAAGCATATTTTGGCACGCAACGATTCGTAAAAATAAAGAATGTGATCATATTTCATATATGGAGTCGCACTAAAAGCAATGAAGAAAAAAGAATATAAAAAAAATATTCATTCGTTGTCAAGAACTTTACGTATGTTATTTTTATTTCTCTATCTCAATCAAAGCAAAAAAAAAAAATGACTGGGTGGAAGATTACAAAAGAGGGGATTCCAGTCCCCTCACTCCGCTCCATTTAGTCGACTTTTATGACATACGGGAACACGGAGGAGGTATACTTGTTCCCCCGAGGTGAAATTTTTATACCTAATATTCGATGTATTTTCATTCATAGTATATAATTCTATATTCTCACATGTAGTATGTGTGTACAGATTTGTAGCTCGCGGATTGGTCGGTGCAGCAACTGCTTCTTCCCATCCACCTCCAGACTCTGGAACTCCCTTTCTCCATCCGTCTTTCCTAATTCTTATAACCTCTCTTCCTTCAAAAAGCGGATCTATAGTCATCTCATTGTCTAATCCTGCCATGTTTCTAGGTCCTCAGTACTGTCACTATTCTTTCAGCCTGTCATATTTCTTTGTGTATCATTACCTCATCTCTGCCTTGTCCTTAACCTTTTTTTCCTTCGTCTTACTGTTTTTTTTCGTGCCCTGGCCTTCATTGATGAGGGCACTTTTCTTACATGTCCCGGTATCACACTCCTAAGAAAATATAGTAATGTGTACATTCGTAACGTTTTGGCAATGAATGCACATTTTCTTACTTATATATATATATATATATATATATATATATATATATATATATATATATATATATATATATATATATATACATACATATATATATATATATATATATATATATATATATATATATATATATATATATATATATATATATATATATATATATATATATATGTGTGTGTGTGTGTGTGCATATATATATATATATATATATATATATATATATATATATATATATATATATATATATATAGATTATTGCTGTAATGTAAATATACTTTGATATATTCATTAAACTGACTTGACTGCATTCTGTAAATGCTCTCTTCTGTTACCACCACCGATACCTATAGTACTATTACTAATACTACTGCTACTGTAGTGAGTGCTACTTCGACTGCTACCACTACTTTTACCTACCTCTACTACTACTGTTGCTACTTTTCATTCGAGCACTGTACTTTTTTAGTATTAGTATCTCGTTACAACATCTTTGAAGTAGTGCGCATGGAATAGCTGTACACACACACACACACACCACACACACACACACACACACACACACACACACACACACACACACACACACACTTGAAAAAGCACATAGCTAAGCTTGAAAAAGTTCAAAGACATGCCACGAAACTGGTGCCAGAAATATGCAATCTCGGTTATGATGAGAGGCTGAGGGAATTAGACTTGCCATCACTCGAAGCTAGAAGAGTGAGGGGGGATATGGTGACAGTCTTTAAATTCCTTCATGGTTATGATAGAGTGGATAGGGATCGATATTTCGATATGGCTGGCTCTAGAACTAGAGGTCATAGTTTGAAGCTTCGTAAGAAAACTTGTTTGCAGGATGTAAGGAAATACTTTTTCAGTGTAAGAGTAGTTGATAATTGGAATTCGCTAAGCGAGGAGGTAGTTAATGCTATCTCAATCCATAGTTTTAAGGACAGGTACGATAAGTATCACTAAGTCTAAAAATGGAACCGATCAGGAGACGGGAAGATACGAGCTTTGGGGCTCTTTCCGTAAACCACAATTAGGTAATCACACACACACTCACACACACACACACACACACACACACACACACACACACACACACACACACATCACACACACACATATATATATATAATATATTATATATATATATATATATATATATATATATATAATATATATATATATATATATATATATATATATATATATATATATATATATATATATATATATATATATATATATATATATATATATAAATATATATATATATATATATATATATATATATATATATATATATATATATATATATATATATATATATATATATATATATATATATATATATATATATATATATATATATATATATATATATATAATTCTATTTCACGAGAAACACGTGAATATTGTAAATGTGTGAAAGGCTATGGCTACGTAAGGAACTTGGAAAAAGTTTTGAGATCCTTAATTCTTAGTACTTTCAGTGTATTACTTATTTTCTGAGGAAGATAAGTAATACACTTGAAAGTATTAAGTACTAAGGATCTCAACATGTCTTCCAATTTCTTTTCGTTGCCATACCTCTTCTTTGTCTACATCTTTTCCCACT
>JAXCGZ010013439.1:90000-100000 GCA_037179515.1 Halocaridina rubra | reverse complement strand
CTCTGGTAGGTCATTTACATATACCAGGAACAAAAGTGGCCCTAAAACTGAACCCTGTGGAACTCCACTACTAACTCTTCTCCATTCAGACACTGAGTGTCCTACTCTAACCATCTGTTACCTTCATTCTAAGTAAGTTTTTATCCATTCCAAGACATTTCCACCCATTCCAGTGTGTGTGATTACCTAATTGTGATTACCTAATTGTGTTTACGGGAAAGAGCCCAAAGCTCGTATCTTCCCGTCTCCTGATCGGTTCCATTTTTAGACTTAGTGATACTTATCATACCTGTCCTTAAAACTATGGATTGAGATAGCATTAACTACCTCCTCGCTTAGCGAATTCCAATTATCAACTACTCTTACACTGAAAAAGTATTTCCTTACATCCTGCAAACAAGTTTTCTTACGAAGCTTCAAACTATGACCTCTAGTTCTAGATCCAGCCATATCGAAATATCGATCCCTATCCACTCTATCATAACCATGAAGGAATTTAAAGACTGTCACCATATCCCCCCTTACTCTTCTAGCTTCGAGTGATGGCAAGTCTAATTCCCTCAGCCTCTCATCATAACCGAGATTGCGTATTTCTGGCACCAGTTTCGTGGCATGTCTTTGAACTTTTTCAAGCTTAGCTATGTGCTTTTTCAAGTGCGGATTCCAAAAGGGGGCTGCATATTCGAGTTTTGGCCTCACATAGGTTACATAAATATTTCTGAACATTTCCTTGTCCATGTGCCTGAAGGCTACCCTTACATTTGATAAGAATGCATATGCTGCCCTTACTACGCCATTTATATGTATTTCTGGAGACAAATCTGCCAGTATGTTTACTCCTAGATCTCTCTCATTTTCTGTCTCTTGAAGTTGTACTCCAGCCACCGAGTAGTCAAGCTTGGGCCTTCTTGCACTTGTACCCATTCTCATTACCTTACATTTTGAGGTATTGAATTTCATTAGCCACTTTTCTGACCACTCATGCAGATTATTTAGATCCTCCTGAAGTTCTCTACCATTGTTCTCGTTTTTTACTTTCTTCACAATCTTTGCATCATCTGCAAACATATTCATGAATGAATTTACAGACTCTGGTAGGTCATTTACATATACAAAGAACAAAAGTGGCCCTAAAACTGAACCCTGTGGAACTCCACTACTAACTCTTCTCCATTCAGACACTGAGTGTCTTACTCTAACCCTCTGTTCCCTTCCTTCTAAGTAAGTTTTTATCCATTCCAAGACATTTCCACCTATTCTAGCCATTGATTGCAGCTTCCTAATAAGTCTCCCATGTGGAACAGTGTCAAACGCTTTCTGGAAGTCTAGGAATATGCAATCTGCCCAGCCCTCTCTTTCCTGTAAGATTTGGCTTACCTCATCATAAAATTCTAATAAGTTTGTTACTGTTGATCTTCCTTCTCTGAAGCCATGTTGCCTCACTGACAAAAAGTTGAAGGATTCCAAGTGAAGAGAGATATGTTTCCTTAGTAGTTTCTCCATAACTTTGCAAACTATGCTGGTCAAGGAAACTGGTCTATAGTTCAGAGCCGTATCCCTCCTTCCCTTTTTGAAGATAGGTATCACATTTGCTTGTTTCCAGCATCTTGGAATCTCCCCCGACTCCAGTGTGTGTGTGTGTGTGTGCGTGTGTGTGTGTGTGTGTGTGTGTGTGTGTGTGTGTGTGTGTGTGTGTGTGTGTGTGTGTGTGTGTGTGTGTGTGTGTGTGTGTGTGTGTGTGTTACTAATAATATTACTACTGCTGCTGCAAACAGTTAATGCTAATAAATATATATAAAGAAAGAAATAAACTTTCAAACACATACTAATAAATAAACAGATAAACAAAATAATTAAATAAATACATGAATAAAAATATTTTTGCTATGCCTTTCCCAGCATCAAAATAATATGATATTTTTTACTTTATGAGTTCTGTTCTTCCTAATTAGAAGGTTTTTCTTTGAAAAAACGAAAAAATAAATAGACTGAGCTTCAAACCTACTCGTACTAATTTTTTTCCTTACTTTCTGAGAACATAATTGAATAAAGAATTTTTCCTCTCTCTCTCTCGTCTCCTCTCTCTCTCTCCTCTCTCTCTCTCTCTCTCTCTCTCTCTCTCTCTCTCTCTCTCTCTCTCTCGCTCTCTCTCTCTCTCTCTCTCTCTCTCTCTCTCTCTCTCTCTCTCTCTCTCTCTCTCTCTCTCTCTCTCTCTCTCCCTCTCTCTCTCTCTCTCTCTCTCTCTCTCTCTCTCTCTCTCTCTCTCTCTCTCTCTCTCTCTCTCTCTCTCTCTCTCTCTCTCTCTCTCTCTCTCTCTCTCTCTCTCTCTCATTTGTTTACAATGACGGCATAAATACTGTTTTGGAGTAATGGACTCTCTCTCTCTCTCTCTCTCTCTCTCTCTCTCTCTCTCTCTCTCTCTCTCTCTCTCTCTCTCTCTCTCTCTCTCTCTCTCTCTCTCTCTCTCTCTCTCTCTCTCTCTCTCTCTCTCTCTCTCTCTCTCCTCTCTCTCCCTCTCTCTCTCTCTCTCTCTCTCATCCTCTGTACAGAGAATGTGCAAATATTTTTTCAAACACTTGCGAAAAATGAAGCTGTTTACTCTCTCACACAGTTTTTCTCTTTTTCTCTCTGTCTAGCTATCTATTTCATGTCCCCAAAAGCAGCACTATTACTACTATTACTACTACTACTACACTACTACTACTATTAGTAATTCTATTCTAGCGAAATACCAACCAGAAATACTAAAATCAGCATCCTCTTTATTATTATTATTAGTGTTATTGCTATTATTATTATTATTATTATTATTATTATTATTATTATTATTATTATTATTATTATTATTATTATTATTATTATTATTATTATTATTATTATTATTATTATTATCATTAGTAGTAGTAGTAGTAGTAGTAGTAGTAGTAGTAGTAGTAGTAGTAGTAGTAGTAGTAGTAGTAGTAGTAGCAGCAGCTCCGCCAGAACTCTTGTAATTGGGTCTCTGAATGCACGTGGGTTGTAGCGTGAGCTAGCGTAAAAGGGAGTACACTGGTAGTATGTCCATAAAAATAAAGATGGATGAGCTAAAATTGAATGAAATAAAGTTGAATGGGAAAGGTGAGGTGCATTTTTGGAGTGTGAGTATCTGGAGTAGACGGAGGGTGATGAAGAGAGGGAGTAACCTTGTTTGTGAGTGATGAAATTAGCAAGTGTGTGGTCGAATGGAAGGAGTTATCATCAAGGATTATAAGGGTTAAAATCAAGTTGGAATGCGAGGCTTGGGCGTTTGTGATAACATATGGTCCTGGGAGGAGAGAGAAGAGTGTTGGAGTAATCTGAATGCGTGTATGGAGAACTCCGGAATGAATGTGATGTAGTGTTGATGGGAGATTTGAATGCTAGAGTAAGAAATGAGCCAGTGGTTGGTGTAAGTGTGGAGTACCTGGTAGAAATGAGAGTCGAGAGAAAACGACAAACGTGTATTGTGAGAGATTGTTGACTGTCAATTCTGTATTTAAAAATATGGATCTGCCGAAGTATACTTGAGTCAGAGCGGGTGACAGAATATTAATGGAATATGTTGTGGTAGACAAGAAGATGAGTGGAAAAGAACTGGAAGTATAAGTAGTGAGAGAAGCTAGTAGTGGAATATCTGAACATAATTAAGTGGAAGGTAGAGTAAGAGTGGAAGACTAATGGAAAAAGAGGAGAAGGGAGGGAAGAAGAGATTTGTTGAAAGTGAGTGAACTGAATAAGAAAGAGAAGGAATGTGAGTGTGAAATTAATCCGAGGAGTGTGTGGAATATAATGAAATAGAAGTGAAGGGGAATGGAAGAAGAATGTAAGTACTTTTAAGGAGGAAGTTCTGAAGTAAGCAGGAAGAAGGGTGGTGAATGGTGGAATGAAAAGGTGAGTGATAGTGGCTGAAAAGAAGCAGGCATATGAGGTTTGGTTGCTGGGAGAGAATGTCGAGGCATCTGAAAGGCATCATGGGAAGATGAAGTAACCAACGCGAGAGACAGTGGAGGCCAAGAGAAAAGCAGATGTGAGGTGGGTTGGATGCTTGTAAACAGTGTGATGAAAAATAAGTATTTAGGAATGTTTGCAGAAAGATATCTGTATAGAGCAGAGGTTTGAAATGCAAAAGAGGATGAAAAGTACCGGTAAATGTAATGAGGCTGAGGTGTTTGAGAAACATGATTTGTGTATCTAGAATAGACAAGGTGGGGTATTAAGTTGGTTTGGAAATATGGAAAGAATGATTGATGAACGACTAACAAAGAGAGTGTGAGGTGTAGAAGTAATTAGAGTAAGCCAAAAGTAAGACCTTAAATTAAATGGACCGATGTAGTGAAAAGCTCACTGGATGAACATGGTATATCAGTGGAGCAGGGAAGAGAGAGTGCAGGAGTAAAGAAAAATTAGAAAGATTGTATATGGGTGACGCGATCCAAAGGGATCTCTCGCACCTCTTAGCACAGTTAACCGATAGAAGAGTGTGAGGGTGTTGTCATGTAATGAAGCAGTGGGGGTAAATCAGCTGAGACTTTCGGGCCTTATGTCAGGTCTTTACCCACCTACCTTCCAGATGGCCTAATCAGGAAGGTGGGAGGGAGGAGATGTGGCAACCCTTAATCCCTTAGTAGCTAAGAGGAGTAATTAATGTATGTTTTGCCTATTTATTAATTTTATTTTGGCTTGGTCACCCCCTCTCCTTGGCCATTGTATATTATTATTATTATTATTATTATTGTTTATTATTCAGGTATGCACAGACAAGTGGCCGGATGACCACAGTGGGAACTTGTACTTCGTGTTGGCCAACTTAGTAATGTGTTACCTTCTTCCTCTCACGGTCATCTCCATATGCTATATCCTCATATGGCGAAAGGTAAGGCATGTATATGGGTAAGGCAACTATATAGGTAAGTCAAGGTATGGCATATATATATATTTATATATATATATATATATATATATATATATATATATATATATATTATATATATATATATATATATATATATATATATCAAACTTTAACCAAATTATTAAACCCTAATCTTACCTTGAGTATGGTGCAAGATACTACCAAGGCTTACCTATATTATAATATAGCTCATACATTTGCATAGCATTTTTACCCTGACCTCAATTATAACTGCAACAACACGCTACCAAAGGAAAGTAATATAAGTGAGTATCTATCACGACATCTCAAACTATAACTTAACTTCTTAACCCCCCTCCAATTAGGTATGGTGCCGGAAGCTGCCAGGAGAGCGCCAGGACGTGGGCGTGGCTATGATGATTCACAGATCTAAGATCAAAGTGATTAAAATGCTACTGGTGGTTGTGGTGCTTTTCACATTGTCTTGGCTCCCGCTCTACGTTATCTTCGCCAGACTTAAGGTGTGTGTGTGGAGAGAGAGAGAGAGAGAGAGAGAGAGAGAGAGAGAGAGAGAGAGAGAGAGAGAGAGAGAGAGAGAGAGAGAGAGAGAGAGAGAGAAGAGAGAGAGAGAGAGAGAGAGAGAGCATAGTTTTATGCAAAATACTACTGCCTTAAAAATGAGAATAATTTTCTAAAAATCATACTCCCTTAAAAATTAGTGTGTGTGTGTGTGTGTGTGTGTGTGTGTGTGAGAGAGAGAGAGAGAGAGAGAGAGAGAGGAGAGAGAGAGAGAGAGAGAGAGAGAGAGAAGAGAGAGAGAGAGAGAGAGAGAGAGAGAGAGAGAATTATTGTCTAATGATACCGATACCAAAAAGTTTAATATATAAACTAAAACCTTCATCTCCTCTTTATATATTTAATTATTTATTTACTTAATTTCAGTTTGGCACAGCGCCAACCGAGATGGAAAACCACATCATTCATATATTAGCACCGATTGCCCAATGGCTTGGGGCATCAAATTCTTGCATAAACCCCATACTTTATGCTTACTTCAACGATAAGTTCCGGTCGGGATTCAAGGTAGGTTTGCGCGTGTGTGTGTGTGTGTGTGTGTGTGTGTGTGTGTGTGTGTGTGTGTGTGTGTGTGTGTGTGTGTATTTAACAAAGTGTCCTCACGGGAAACAACCTTATTCTCTAAACACCACATCTCATCCGTTTTATTTTTTTTTATCACTAAAGAGAACTGAGTATATACCTAATTGTGTTTACAAAAAGATACTTGTATTTCTAAGTCTAGTGGTTGATTTAACTTTTTACTCTAATTTATATCTCTCCTTAAAACTATGAATGCATTTAACATTCACTGTTTCCTTACTTAGCGATTTCGAATTATGAACTATTCTTATACTCAAAAGTGCTTCCTTACATCCTCGAAGCGGCTTCCATCCGAAGCTTCATACTATGACCTCTTGTTCTATCGCCAGCAGATCATTCCATATCTGTTGCATTATCCCTCTGGTTTCGAGTGGTGGCAAGTCTAATCCTTTAGCCCTCCTTCGTAACTGAGATCATATATCTCTGTCACCAATTTCGTATTATGTCTATGAAATTACTCCATATTGCTTAACAGCTTTTTCAAAACAGGATTTCCGAAAGGTGCTGCATATTCAAACTTAGGCCTCACATAAGTTGTGTGAATATTTCTGAGCATTACTTTGCCCATAAGCCTGAAAGCCACCCTTATGTTTGCTAAGCAAAATCTGCCAATACACTTACCCTTAGATATCTATCGTTCAGATTTTTTAAGCCCCTGTCCTCCGACTGAATACCCAAACATGGGCCTTCTTGCACTCTTGCCCATTCTCACTAGTTTATATTTTGGAATATGGAATCTCATTAGCTACTTGCCTGACCACTCACGGGCTATTCAAGTTTCCCTGGAGTTCTATACCATCGTTCTCATATTTTACTCTCTTCACAATCTTTGCATCACCTGCAAATATATTTATATATGCATTTTCAGATTCGAGCAGATCATTATAATAATATATATATATATATATATATATATATATATATATATATATATATATATATATATATATATATATAATATATATATAATATATATATATATATAATATATATATATATATATATATATAAGCGAATTGGCCCTAAAACTGAACCTTGTGAAACCCTCTAGGACAGTTCGATGTTAAGTCTTCCTTCAGTTATGGTTCTTTTTGTATGCCTACATAAAAATCGAATATTCTTGGTTATTCGATATACATCTCTTATTATCCCTTCATATCTGACAAGTCACAACACTCTCCATTTGCTTCTCATTGATTTGTTCTCTTTGTGCTCAGGCCCGATGAGGGCAGTATTATTATTTTATTTTTTTGGCCCGTCCTGGTGTCGCATTCATAAAAAAAAAAATGCTAACCTTTCTCCAATTAGACAATGGATGCCTTATCCTGACCCACTGTTTTCTTCCTATTAAATAGGTTTTTATTCACTCCAACACTATTCCCACCTATCCCTACAACTCCTTAATACGTCTCGCATGAGGGACTGTATGGAATGCCTCCTGAATAGCTAAGAATAGGCAAGCTGCCAGGCACACTGTTTCTTGCAACGTGAGACTTAGTTCATTATATATTTCTAGTAAGTTGATAGCGTAAACCTGCCTTCTTTAAAGCAATTTTGCCTCACTGACAAAAAAAAAATAATAATAAAAGCCCCCAAGTGAAGAGGAAAGTGTGTTCAAAACGTGAGTGTATGTATGTTTGTATGTATGTATGTACTTACCTAATTGTACTTACCTAATTGTGTTTACGGGAAAGAACCCAAAGCTCGTATCTTCCCGTCTCTTCATCGGTTCCATTTTATACTTAGTCATACTTATCATACCTGTCCTTAAAACTATTGATTGAGATAGCATTAACTACCTCCTCGCTTAGCCAATTCCAATTATCAACTACTCTTACTCTGAAAAAGTATTTCCTTACATCCTGCAAAGAAGTTTTCTTACGAAGCTTCAAACTTTGACCTCTAGTTCTAGAGCCAGCCATATCAAAATATCGATCACTATCCACTCTATCATAACCATGAAGGAATTTAAAGGCTGTCACCATATCCCCCCTCAATATTCTAGCTTCGAGTGATGGTAAGTCTAATTCCCTCAGCCTCTCATCATAACTGAGATTGCGTATTTCTGGCACCAGTTTCGTGGCATGTCTTTGAACTTTTTCAAGCTTAGCTATGTGCTTTTTCAAGTGTGGATTCCAAAAGGGGGCTGCATATTCGAGTTTTGGCCTCACATAGGTAACATAAATATTTCTGAACATTTCCTTGTCCATGTACCTGAAGGCTACCCTTACATTTGATAAGAATGCATATGCTGTCCTTACTATGCCATTTATATGTATTTCTGGAGACAAATCTGCCAGTATGTTTACTCCTAGATTTCTCTCATTTTCTGTCACTTGAAGTTGTACTCCAGCCACCGAGTAGTCAAGCTTGGGCCTTCTTGCACTTGTACCCATTCTCATTACCTTACATTTTGAAGTACTGAATTTCATTAGCCACTTTTCTGACCACTCATGCAGACTATTTAGATCCTCCTGTACTAGCCTGCTGGCTAGTACAGTGGTAACGAGCTGGCTTCGCATTCACGAGGTCGAAAGATCGGTTCCCGTCCAAGACCGAGAGTTTAAGCTGTTTACTGGCAGGAACTGCTGTGGTTGGACACCACAGTGGGGGATTGGGGCTTTCCCTGGCTGAAGAATACCCATTGTATTGAAATGGAAATATAGTTTGTTTGTTTTGTTTGTTTGTTTGTCCTGAAGTTCTCTACCATTGTTCTCGTTTCCTACTTTCTTCACAATCTTTGCATCATCTGTAAACATATTCATGAATGAATTTAGAGACTTTGGTAGGTCATTTACATATACAAGGAACAAAAGTGGCCCTAAAACTGAACCCTGTGGAACTCCACTACTAACTCTTCTCCATTCAGACACTGAGTGTCTTACTCTAACCCTCTGTTCCCTTCCTTCTAAGTAAGTTTTTATCCATTTCAAGACATTTCCACCTATTCTAGCCATTGCTTGCAGCTTCCTAATAAGTCTCCCATGTGGAACAGTGTCAAACGCTTTCTGGAAGTCTAGAAATATGCAATCTGCCCAGCCCTCTCTTTCCTGTAAGATTCGGCTTACCTCATCATAAAATTCTAATAAGTTTGTTACTGCTGATCTACCTTCTCTGAAGCCATGTTGCCTCACTGACAAAAAGTTGAAGGATTCCAAGTGAAGGGAGATATGTTTCCTTAGTAGTTTCTCCATAAGTTTGCAAACTATGCTGGTCAAGGAAACTGGTCTATAGTTCAGAGCCGTATTTCTCCTTCCCTTTTTGAAGATAGGTATCACATTTGCTTGTTTCCAGCATCTTGGAATCTCCCCTGACTCCAGTGACTTTTTAAATATGATACTTAGTGCCACTGATATTGAGATTGCGCATTTTTAAGCACATGAGGGGATATGTCATCAGGACCTGTAACTTTATGAACATCTAAATCCATCAGCGCTTTGCATACCTCTGTGGCTGTAAGGTTGATGTTCTCTAATACCGGCCCTTGAGCTTCTATCTATGCAATCTGAGGGGGTGGGGTATTTTCTACTGTAAATACTGACTGAAACTCCTTGTTCAATTCTTTGCAGAGCTCTTCATCCGTGTATGTATATATGTATGTATGTGCCTTTAAAGATATTGTTTAATTATAGCCACTCATATCTATCCCAACCACTAAAGGACACCTGTACTCTCACCAAATATAGCTCAGATACAGGACGAGTATTCTGCTCTATTTTGTTACCTATCAAAGCCCGACCTCATGAAGATTCTGTTTCACTACAGTCTCCTTAACACATCTATTATCTAACTCACTGAAAGAGCTGATTTAGAAGGGTTTCCCTATCGCAATATGGACGACATTCTCCTCTCCTTCCAAAACCCCACGTGATTCTGGTAAAGAGAAGCTATACAATGTACATTACGATGTTATATAGTACTACAAGAAACAATAAAAGTTACACAGAATAG
>JAXCGZ010013439.1:0-87500 GCA_037179515.1 Halocaridina rubra | reverse complement strand
CTGAATGCCACTATGTTCATATTACAGATTCCCCAACCTCACTCGTGGCTTCATTTTAGCATTTAATTCAAATCCCAATCTCATTCGGCCCATGAAATTACCAAATAAGCACATTACATATGTGAAAACATGAATCATTTCTTACCCCGACCGGGACTCGAACCTAGGACTTATGATTACTAAGTCAAGGCGCTACCACTACACCACAGAAGGTAAAAGGAATCCAACCTTATAGCTTATATCTGCTATACTTAGGAATGAACGCATTCTAACTGAATGCCACTATGTTCATATTACAGATTCCCCAACCTCACTCGTGGCTTCATTTTAGCATTTAATTCAAATCCCAATCTCATTCGGCCCATGAAATTACCAAATAAGCACATTACATATGTGAAAACATGAATCATTTTTTACCCCGACCGGGACTCGAACCTAGGACTTATGATTACTAAGTCAAGGCGCTACCACTACACCACAGAAGGTAAAAGGAATCCAATCTTATAGCTTATATCTGCTATACTTAGGAATGAACGCATTCTAACTGAATGCCACTATGTTCATATCACAGATTCCCCAACCTCACTCGTGGTTTCATTTTAGCATTTAATTCAAATTCCAATCTCATTCGGGAAATGAAATTACCAAATAAGCACATTACATATGTGAAAACATGAATCCTAGGTTCGAGTCCCGGTCGGGGTAAAAAATTATTCATGTTTTCACATATGTAATGTGCTTATTTGGTAATTTCATGGGCCGAATGAGATTGGGATTTGAATTAAATGCTAAAATGAAGCCACGAGTGAGGTTGGGGAATCTGTAATATGAACATAGTGGCATTCAGTTAGAATGCGTTAATTCCTAAGTATAGCAGATATAAGCTATAAGATTGGATTCCTTTTACCTTCTGTGGTGTAGTGGTAGCGCCTTGACTTAGTAATCATAAGTCCTAGGTTCGAGTCCCGGTCGGGGTAAAAAATGATGCATGTTTTCACATATAAAATGTGCTTATTTGGTAATTTCATGGCCCGAATGAGATTGGGATTTGAATTAAATGCTAAAATGAAGCCACGAGTGAGGTTGGGGAATCTGTAATATGAACATAGTGGCATTCAGTTAGAATGCGTTCATTCCTAAGTATAGCAGATATAAGCTATAAGATTGGATTCCTTTTACCTTCTGTGGTGTAGTGGTAGCGCCTTGACTTAGTAATCATAAGTCCTAGGTTCGAGTCCCGGTCGGGGTAAAAAATGATGCATGTTTTCACATATAAAATGTGCTTATTTGGTAATTTCATGGCCCGAATGAGATTGGGATTTGAATTAAATGCTAAAATGAAGCCACGAGTGAGGTTGGGGAATCTGTAATATGAACATAGTGGCATTCAGTTAGAATGCATTCATTCCTAAGTATAGCAGTATTAAGCTGTAAGGTTGGATACCTTTTACCTTCTGTGGTGTAGTGGTAGCGCCTTGACTTAGTAATCATAAGTCCTAGGTTCGAGTCCTGGTCGGGGTAAAAAAATGATTCATGTTTTCACATATGTAATGTGCTTATTTGGTAATTTCATGGCCCGAATGAGATTGGGATTTGAATTAAATGCTAAAAAGAAGCCACGAGTGAGGTTGGGGAATCTGTAATATGAACATAGTGGCATTCAGTTAGAATGCGTTCATTCCTAAGTATAGCAGATATAAGCTATAAGATTGGATTCCTTTTACCTTCTGTGGTGTAGTGGTAGCGCCTTGACTTAGTAATCATAAGTCCTAGGTTCGAGTCCCGGTCGGGGTAAAAAATGATGCATGTTTTCACATATAAAATGTGCTTATTTGGTAATTTCATGGCCCGAATGAGATTGGGATTTGAATTAAATGCTAAAATGAAGCCACGAGTGAGGTTGGGGAATCTGTAATATGAACATAGTGGCATTCAGTTAGAATGCGTTCATTCCTAAGTATAGCAGATATAAGCTATAAGATTGGATTCCTTTTACCTTCTGTGGTGTAGTGGTAGCGCCTTGACTTAGTAATCATAAGTCCTAGGTTCGAGTCCCGGTCGGGGTAAAAAATGATGCATGTTTTCACATATAAAATGTGCTTATTTGGTAATTTCATGGCCCGAATGAGATTGGGATTTGAATTAAATGCTAAAATGAAGCCACGAGTGAGGTTGGGGAATCTGTAATATGAACATAGTGGCATTCAGTTAGAATGCGTTCATTCCTAAGTATAGCAGATATAAGCTATAAAATTGCATTCCTTTTACCTTCTGTGGTGTAGTGGTAGCGCCTTGACTCGGGGTAAAAAATTATTCATATATATATATATATATATATATATATTATATATATATATATATATATATATATATATATATATATATATATATATATATATATATATATATATATATATATATATATATATATATATATATATATATATATATGAAGTCCGTTATTAGAATTCCGATGCACAGTGACGCCCTATATATATATATATATATATATATATATATATATATATATATATATATATATATATATATATATATATATATATATATATATATATATATATATATGTATATATATATATATATATATATATATATATATATATATATATATATATATATATATATATATATATATATATATATATATATATATATATGAAGTCCGTTATTAGAATTCTGATGCACCGTGACGCCATATATATATTTATATATATATATATATATATATATATATATATATATATATATATATATATATATATATATATATATATATATATATATATATATATATATATATATATATAAAGTCCGTCATTAGAATTCTGATGCACAGTGACGCCTCTAGTGGTCGGGTGGGGCATCAGCATCACATCGTCTGCTGGTAGCAGAGTTTTGGAGTTCATATATATATATATATATATATATATATATATATATATATATATATATATATATATATTAATTCTGGCTCTTGATATAGCGTGAGGGCCACAGATGAATTTACCGGTACGAATAAAAATGTACATTTTCCATCTGAGTTTGGAAATTAAAAATAACAGTACGGAATGATATGAAGTTAGGTTTTGAAATGTTTGTTATAGTTTATAAAGTTTTGGTGGTTTAATACTATAATAAAACAAGGATATAATAATAATAATGATAATAATAATAATAATAATAATAATGATAATAATAATAATAATAATAATAATAATAATAATAATAATAATAATAATAATATCTACAGTTACAAGGGAAAAGGCAGGCATATGACTCTCCTGTAGCTCTGTACCTTATAAAAAATAGCACACAATTATAACAAACAAATAATTGACTCGATAAATAAAATAAATGCGTAAATAAGTAAATGTATCAATATATGAATACATTTCTATGTAAAACGAATGGATGTAAATTTTTCTGTTGAAACAATGCTTCGAGCTGACGTCACACGAGCTATTTCCGGTCTGAAATAGGTCTTTTCGACGCCCATTTACATTTCATGTGTCGAATCTACCAAGTGGAATAATATAATAAAAATGTGATTTCAAATTTACGCTTTCGTTTGAATTTAGCGCCAATTTCATCATTGTTCCTTTTACGTTAAACAAATATCTATCTATCTATATATCTATCAATCTCTATATCTATCTATATATCTATCAATCTCTCTATCTATCTATATATCTATCAATCTCTCTATCTATCTATATATCTATCAATCTCTCTATCTATCTATCTACCTATCTGTCTATATCTATTTATCTAAATATCTAGATAGATAATGAGAGGGACAGATAAAGATAGATAGAGATAGATAGATAGATATTCAGTTGGCCAGAAAGATAGATAGATAGATAGAACACGGAAACTGCGCATAAAGAGGCAATCTCGTATCGGAAATGACGACAGACTTTAATCTGAAATAAAAATTGTACTTTAATTAACAGGTAATTGCTTCTTTAAATATAATCAAGAATAATATAAAAAAAAATAGTGAACAAGAAATTCATATGAAAACAAATAATCAAATAAACATAAATTATTAATAATGTTACAATAAAGATGAATAAGTATGAAAATATATATAAGAAAATAATTTGTAAAAATTATTTATTCATAAAGAGTTAACTTAAGAAAAATGTATTTCCTGGTGACGTAAAAATGACGTACTAATTTTTTTTTTTTAGAACTCTCTCTCTCTCTCTCTCTCTCTCCTCTCTCTCTCTCTCTCTCTCTCTCTCTCTCTCTCTCTCTCTCTCTCTCTCTCTCTCATCTATTTAATCATTCATGTAATTATCAAATTATATTTTTCTATTTTTTTTTATTATTTAAATATTTCTGATTGGAAAAACCAACAAATATATTTTAATTATGTCTTAATCAGTTATAGAGTACACCGACTTTTTTTATTTTTTATTTTTTAACATTAACTCATAATTAATCATATCTATTTTTATTTAACAGAAATTGGACGAAAATCTAAGATACACTTTGTATTAAGAAAAAAAATTATCTTGCAAGGATGAAATCAGCTCCATATTCACTATTATATATCATCTAATCATTTATGTTTTTTTTTTATATTTCAGAATTCGAATGAAAAATCACATATACAAAAACAAATTATTATCATCATCATTATTAATTATTATTATTATCATTATCGTTATTATTTTACAGATCTCGAACGAAGGTCAAAACGACAAAAATTATCCTCTGGTGACAACGTCCGTCTTCAAGAAGAGGACGAACGCGACTGAGAGAGGAACCAATCCTTCGCTGGTCTTATATCGGAAATGTATCATCAATAATTTCACCCAATGTACGAATGCACAAATTAATGGCAGTACAACATTTGTCTGAGAAAACATCATTGCTTTACCGAAAAGTACTTGTCACAGAGCAGCACAGTACTTTTCAATGTACTTAGTACTTTGAAAAAGTACTAAGTACTAATACCGTACTTCATGAACAGTTCTAAATCCTATATTTTGTACATCTTTCGTCTGATAAACCATCAGTGTATCATGAACAGGTCTTACCAAAAACAGTATAACTATAACTATAACTATATATATATATATATATATATATATATATATATATATATATATATATATATATATATATATATATATATATATATATATATATATATATATATATATATATATATATATTATCCAATTGGGGGTTCAATCTTTATATAAAAACAGTATAATACTAGTCTAAAATGTCATCATAGTTTCACAAACAGTACTTATGAATACACAGCTTTATCTTCAAACTATATTTTACATACTGGAGTAGATTCACCGCATCTACTCTATCTATACGACCTTATAATAGCAATACATAAAAGTCATAATTGAGGTTTCACCGATTTGTTAAGTAGTCCATAGCCAGACTAACGCGAACAGACTATAGTAATAAATAAAATGTAATCATTCAGCTACATTTTCAAACGCAAATTTTCATTAACAATATTAAGCTTATTGACAATTTAAGCAAAAGAAAATTAATCGAAAACGAAAATGAAAAAGACAAAACCAAATTGATAAGTAAATTATGAATAAGGACAAATAATTAAATAATTAAATAAATAAATACATTTAAAATAATGAAATCAAATTCCAATTCCCTGAAATAAAGATAATAGCAGTTGTTGTATTAGAGAGAGAGAGAGAGAGAGAGAGAGAGAGAGAGAGAGAGAGAGAGAGAAATACTTCTATGTAGTACCAAAAAACTTACCCTTAAACTATCACAGACCTCATTTATCAGTCTGGAAAAAAATAACATAAAAGCAAAAATGTAAATTTAATTTCACTGGTATGTAGATAAGCAAGAGAAAATGGAGAGAAAAAGAAGGAAAAGAATACAGATCAAGTTCTTTTCCATATTCATTCTCTAAAATGGAAATTAGAGTACCAACATCAAAGATATAGCCTAAGGGCAAGAACACAAGGAAAATGCCATTGAAATTCTTCTTCTTTTTTTTTTTTTTTTTTAGCTAGGTGAGGTTAAATACATTATACAACTAGTTATTTCTTCCTAGAAATGACACTGTTATTATTATTATTATTATTATTATTATTATTATTATTATTATTATTATTATTATTATTATTATTATTATTATCGGCAAAAGTTTACTTTCATCTCACTCCTAATGACATGAAAATACAAAACATTGCAAAAAAATAAATAAAAATACATATATAAAAATAAGGAAATGCAATAATTTTAATTATCAACTCATTTCCTAATTGGAAGTGACCTAATCTAATTAACGTAACCAATCTAATATAACAAAGTACAAAGAAAAAAAGGGCAGTAATTTCCATCATTAATTCATGCCTTTATTTAGGCTGAGCTAACTTAACTTAACCAAAGTTAACCTAACCTCATATATAATTTGCATGAGGTTTTTTCTTCCTCAGATAACCAAACTATAGCTTAATAGTGTGAACTAATCTAACCTAACATAACGTTATCTAATCATTTTAATGAGGTTTTTCATTATCTGGTGGCTTAGTAACTGAACTTAACCTAACCTAATATAAAAATTTCCATGACAAATTTTCCCTAACTGGTTGTGTAAAAATAAACATATACAGTACCATACAAAATATTGCAGCATAATCCATATTAATTTAGCAGTTTTATATGTCATAATTAGTCCCCATTCTAATGGGGGTGGACACAGACATATTGGAGAAGGGGGTTAAGATTGGATACTCTTCCTAGCGCCCAACGGTGGGCTCAAGCCCACACAAGTTGATTCCTGACTTGCAATCTCGACCAATAAATAAGTGCCGTCTCACAGCGTTACCTATGATACTAATGCAGCCATTTTGAAAATATGTTGATAACATATAGATGAATATATTTCAATAAATATTTAGGGTAAAAACTTGATCATTACGATTACAGAACAGTAAATCATGGCTCTGTTAACCTAACCTAGCAATTTTAATCAGGATTAACCAATACTAAATCAAAACTTTACCAAACAAACATTAAAATTACTAAATTGGTTTTCTTACACCCTATTTCAATAAATAATAGAAGGAAAATTTTACCTCAATGGCTAAAAATCACTATGGTAAATCTAACCTATAAATTTCAACCATGGTTAACCACTATTCACCCACAAAACCACGACCAAATTACTGTAACAAAGTTAGATCTCTTAAATCTAAATTTCATAAAAAAAATAGAATAAGAATTTACCTCACTTATTAAATAATCACTTATGGCTCACCTAATCTAGCAATTTTAACCTGGGTTAACCACTATCCAAAAAAAAACAACCATAGTAAAAATATTACTACCTGAGTTCTACTGAAGATGAATCCCATCAAAAAATGGGATAAAAAGATACTCAAAATATGATCTTAAAAGTGTATATAAATATAAATGCTTTTCCTTTGAACATGAATATTACCAAGCCTCATATTTTCTGGTGCAAGTGTGTTTTAACTTGGTCGCCCCTACACAAAGGGAACTTCAGCCATTGCATTGTATGTATGTGTGCATGTATGTATGTATAAATGTATGTATACAAATTTAGTTATACAGTTTCATCAGACAGTTTATCTTTATACTTTTGAGGTTCTGTATGGATAGCAGGTATACACTGGATATAAAAGTTATTTAATTTCATTTCCTTCATTTATTTTTCTCATATTTTGCTATTCAGTATTATGTTATCAATATTTTTACGTTCTTAAACTATAAAACTAACCGATGACTACTTCCATCAGTAAGCAATATTGATTCTTTGATTCAGCAATGAGAGAAAAAATAAAATAATGACACGATTTAATTCGTTAAAATACTAATTTCTCGTCTATTAGTTTTAACTAATCTTGAGTTTGTATGTGCTTAAACTAGTTATATGATATAAACCTAAATCCTGTGGGTTTGATCAAAAAGTAAATATGATCTTTGATTAAAAAAATAATAATAAAAACAATAATAATAATAATAATAATAATAATAATAATAATAATAATAATGATGATATAATATATATTCCAAAAACAGTCTTTCATGCTAGCCCATACTAAATACAAATATATTAAAAATAAATACTGTATATTACTTATTAAATTTATTAAATATATTCATTATCAAATTGAAATTAAGATAAGGACTTTGTTGTCTGGAAAATGCACACTTTTTTTTTTTTTTTTTTTTTTTTTTCTTTCGCGTGGAAAGGGAAAAAACTAAATTAATACGATATACAAAACTTGGAAAATATCTAAAACATCTTTAACACAATAATTTCATATATCAATTTGTTTTTTAAAGTGATAATAAACTTCATTAATGCCTGCCTACATATCTGAGGGTATGTGCATATGTTTGTAATTACCTAATTATGCTTATAGGAAAGAGTCCTATGCTCGTAACTCCCCGTATCCTGATCGGTTCCATTTTTGTACTCAGATGTACTTAACATATTTGTTCATAAAACTATAAATCAAGTTAGCATTTACCACCTCCTTTGCTTAGTTCTAAAAAGGTACTGCCTTACATCCTGCAAAGAAGTTTTTTTATGAAGCTTCAAAGTATGACCTCTAGTTCTAGAGCCAGCCACATTAAAATATCGATACCTACCCACTCTGTCATAACCACGAAGAAATTTAAAAACCGTAACCATATCCCCCCCTCATTCTTCAAGCTTGGGGTGATAGTAAGTCTACTTTCCTTAGCCTATCCTCATAAATGAGATTGCATATTTCTGGCACCAGTTTCGTGGCAAGTCTTTGAACTCTTTCCAGCTTATTTTGTGCTTTTTCAAGTGTGAATTCTAAAAGGGGGCTGCATATTCAAACTTTGGCCTCACATAAATTAAATAAATATTCCAGAACACTTCCTTGTTAATGCATCTGAAGTTTACCCTTACATTTGCTAAGAAAATGTATGCTGCTTACAATGCCATTTATATGCATTTCCGGGGACAAATCTAACAGTATGTTTACTCCTAGATCTCCCTCATTCTCTGTCTCTTGAAGTTTTGCTCCAGCTATTGAGCATCCAAGCTTGGGCCTTTTCGCACTTGCACCCACTCTCATTACCTTACATTTTGAAGTATTGAATTTCATTAGCCACTTTTCTGTCCGCTCCTGCAGACTATTTAGGTCTTTCTGAAGTTCTCTACTATTGTTCTCGTCACTTACTTTCTTCACAATCTTTGCATCATTTGCAAACATATTCATGAATGAATTTACAGACTCTAGTGGGTTATTTCCGTAAAGAATGAACAAAATGGCCCTAAAACTGAACCCTGTGGAACTCCATTACTAATTTTTCTCCATTCAGACACTGAGTGTCTTAGTCTAACCCTTTGTTCCCTTCCTTCTAAGTAAGCTTTTATCCATTCCAAGACATTTCCACCTATTCTCGCCATTACTTGTAGCTTCTTAAGAAGTCTCCCGTGTGAGACTGTATCAAATGCCTTCTGAAAATCTAGGAATATACAATCCACCCAGCCCTCTCTTTCATGTAAAATCCGGTTTACCTCATCATAAAAGTCTAATAAGCATGTTACTGTTGTGTCTGTGACAAAAAGTTGAAGGATTCCAAGTAAAGAGAGATGTGTTTTCTTAGTAGTTTCTCCATAACTTTGCAAACTATGATGATCCAGGAAACAGGCCTATAATTTAGAGCCATATCCCTCCCTCCAGCATCTTGAAATCTCCTCAGATTCCAGTGACTTTTCAAATATGATGCATAGTGCCACCAATATTGGTTTAGCACATTCTTTAAGTACACAAGAGGATATATCATCAGGACCTGTATCTTTATGAGCATCTAACTCCATCAACACTGTGCATACCTCTGTGGCAGAAAAAATTATGTTCCCTACTACCAGTCCATGAACTCCTGTCTCTGCAATCTGTGGGGTGGGGTATTTTCTGTAGTAAATACTGGCTGAAATTTCTTGTTCAATTCTTCGAAGATCTTTTCATGCATCTTAGTGATGATTCCAATCACTCTCTATAATTTTAAAACTTGTTCTTTGACCTTCAGTTTTTCTCTGTTAAAGCTGTGGAATAGCATATGAGTTTCTTTAGCCTTCCAGGTTATATTACTTTCATAATCTCTCTCTGCCTCTCTTCTTTTACTTAGGTAATTATTTCTTACTCTTTTATTACTCTGCCAGGCATCTATGTTTTTTTCTTCTCCTGAACCTTTTCTAGCATTTCTCTCTGCACTCCTTAGCTCTCTTACACTCATTATCGTGCCATTTCTCTCTGGCATGAATAACTCCTATTTTGGTGGAAGGTATTCAACAATTGGCTATTTTCCCATATTCCTCACAAAAGATTTTGAACATTTCTTGTACAGATTTACTGTTAAATTAGGTCATCCAGTCAATAACTGCAAAGGCTCATTAATTTTAATGTGATCTCCTTTCGGATAGTCCTTCCTCGCGTCCTTAGTGCCTCTACTTTCAGGCAGAACATCTTCAGTGATATACTCCATCAAGAACACACAGTGGTCACTTTTTCCAATTTGTGGCTCAAACTCAATTTTTTCAATATCCAACACTATTTATCTGCAAATACTAGATCAAGCATTGATGACTCATCCCCACCTCTGGCCCTCGTTGGTTCCTGTACATGTTGGTGTAGGAAATTCCCTTGTATACAGTCTAGGAATCTTGCCCCATATGAGTCCTCCCAACTGTGCAGGTCAAGATTTATATTTATCTCCCTAAGATTAAAATCCCACATTATCAAAGTCCTACACTTTCTCTCCTATACGATGTTGACAACTGAGTTTATGACTTCGAGAGTACCTATATGACTTTCCTCATAAGCTTCTATGCTATGTTGATTCCTCGCTGGATTATATACATTAATTATTATAATGCTCTCTGACCCAATATTTATTTTTCAACCCTTAACGTTCTGAAGCCCTTAGAAAAACTGTGACACAATTTTTGTCCCTACTTATCTGAGTCTCTGTAACCATTATTATAAATGCCTTACACTTACCAGCTACCCCATCAGCATTTGTGCACAGCAATCTTAATGAAGGTGCATCCCCTGATTTTCTAGCATTATCTTCTTTATCTCCCCTTTGGCTGGAAGAACTCTGAAACAAAAAGTTTTCTTCTCTTCTTCATTTCCTCCCTCAGTTAACCTTCTAGCTTCTTGCAACAAGGTTTTGATCCTTCCCATCTCTTCCTGTGTTCTGTATAGTCGAAAGAACAATGTTCTAAATTCTTGAGTGTCTTTTAGGATTTTTGTCCTCATTAATACTTCTCTACATGTGTCCCCTCTCTCAAAGGTTACTTTCATTATTCTTGCCTTTCCCTCTCTAGAATATTTACCAATTCGGTGAATGTTTACAATATTTTCTGGACTACATACTACTCCAAGCTTCCATATTAGGTCTAAAACCCTAAGTTTATGAATGTATGTATGTATGTATGTATGTATTATGTATACAACAAATATACTGCAGCCGTTTTTAAAGTTTATTTTAACTTTACAAAAGTAAATATAGTACATACCAAATGGCCGGAAATCTCTGCCTTGTCACTTTTCTATTCTTTTTCTATGATTGCTCACAAAATATAAGGATTCCAAAAGCATATTCATGATTATTTAAATCCATAATCACAAAACTGACGCAAAAAAAACACACACACACAGTTTGAGAAGCGTTATCACACCTTCCCGAACTAGTGACTGCATCACATTAACTGAAAAGCAGCAAGTTGATAATCGTCAAATCGTGTTTGTAAATATAATTTAATATTACTTATATTCCGAAGAGAACTTGGTGAGGCCATTATAACGGCTGAATGAAAACAGAGAATTTATTTAATGTATATTAACTATAATGTCAATTTTTCTAAAATCTCATTGTCAGTTCAATGTAACCTTAATAAAGTATCTATAATATTACTGTAATATTTGCATATTAGTTTAAAAGCATATGAATAATCATATTTTTTTAAACTAAGATTGTGCATAGTGTGCTTTTGTATATATATATATATATATATATATATATATATATATATATATATATATATATATATATATATATATATATATATATATATATATATATATATATATCTAGGCACTCCCCTACTTACAAACGAGTTAGGTTCGAGAAGTCTGCTCGTAAGTAAAATTGTTCGTAAGTTGAGTTTAGATAAAGAAAAAAAGTAATGTGCAGTATATACATATGCAGTACTGTACAGTACTTAGGTTAAAGACACTTAACTACTACATAAAACATAAAGAATACATACAGTATTAATGAATTTTATACAGTAATGATAAGGCAATCATACAGTACACTACAGTAATACATACATTAATACATAGATAGATAATGGGTAGGTTTATATTCATGTCTGCGAATGATCATAATTTGGTTGTTCATAAGTAGTGGAGCATCTGTATATATATATAAAACTGATGTTATTTTTCCATAAGGTCCAAAGCATATATATATATATATATATATATATATATATATATATATATATATATATATATATATATATATATATATATATATATATATATATATATATATATATATATATATATATATATATATATATATATATATATAATATTGTAATAATAAAAAAAAAAAATCTGTGTCTTCTTAGGCCATTCTAGGGGGAATATGGCTTAGTAAGATGCAAAAAAAAAAAAAAAGTTTCTTATATGCTAAATACAATTACAGAATAACAAATATATTTTACTGGTAAGAAACTGCATTTTACAGTTACTGTAAAAAAATGCATTCCTTAAAATAGATGAAAAAGGAACTTTGTAAAAAAAAAATCTCTTGTTTTTCTTTATATTCTTAATGTAATATATACTGTTCAGCTATTTGTGGAAATATATGTTTTGTAATTATACTGTATCTCAAAATAAAATCTCTCCTTTTTAGAGAAATTTGTAAATAGAAGAGCAAGCATATTCATAAAACCCATCTTCTTAAGCTATCAAAGTCTCTGAGCTAATGCTATGTTAGTTCTACTATCTTACTGATATATGTGTCACATTCAGTCCCCATGTAAATGGCGGTGCACACAAAACTGCTGGAGCCTGGGGATTAAGGTCGGATACCATTCCTAATTCTCCACAGAGATCAAACCTCATTTAAATAGCTTTTTCACTTCTGACTTGTGCGATATGCTACTGAACTATTGTGGACATGGATTTTATCCTATATTTTAAAAGCATGTTTAAGGATTTGCTTTTTTTTCAGTTATAATTCTTTTGCTATAAGCAAATATATAATATATGATGCCATGCCCTCCAGAAATCAGTACGGTATCTATAAACATAACATTAAAACTGCCAGTAAGTAGCAAGATTCAAATATATATTGGCTTTGCATCTTTCACAGCTTTAAATACAGGAGTTTAAGTATATAGTCAGAAAATAAAAGACATTAAGAAAATCCATAAAAAAATTACATCATATCATTGTACTGTTTTTACATAAATTAAACACTGTATTATGTAATGTTTATGTACAGTACAGTAAATCTTACATGATCTACAATATATGGGAGGTTGGGAATAGATTGCATCCAGAGCACAGACTCTTTATATGGGTTTGGTTCATACACAATTTTTTTTTACGTATGCAAGGAGTAGTTGAACCAACTTAACTATCAAGATGAGGGACAACTGTATTCAGTAAATTCTCACTTATAGTAGGTATTCTGCAGCAAGATTACTGTTGGAAAGGAATGTTTGCTAGCCCTCTACTGTCTAAGCCCTCTTAATTCCTTCACTGACATACATGGAACACAAGATTACCTAATTGTGATTACCTAATTGTGTTTACGGGAAAGAGCCCAAAGCTCGTATCTTCCTGTCTCCTGATCGGTTCCATTTTATACTTAGTGATACTTATAATAACTGTCCTTAAAACTATGGATTGAGATAGCATTAACTACCTCCTCGCTTAGCCAATTCCAATTATCAACTACTCTTACACTGAAAAAGTATTTCCTTACATCCGGCAAAGAAGTTTTCTTACCAAGCTTCAAACTTTGACCTTTAGTTCTAGAGCCAGCCATATCAAAATATCGAACCCTATCCACTCTATCATAACCATGAAGGAATTTAAAGACTGTCACCATATCCCCCCTTACTCTTCTAGCTTCGAGTGATGGTAAGTCTAATTCCCTCAGCCTCTCATCATAACTGAGATTGCGTATTTCTGGCACCAGTTTCGTGGCATGTCTTTGAACTTTTTCAAGCTTAGCTATGTGCTTTTTCAAGTGTGGATTCCAAAAGGGGGCTGCATATTCGAGTTTTGGCCTCACATAGGTTACATAAATATTTTTTAGCATTTCCTTGTCCATGTGCCTGAAGGCTACCCTTACATTTGATAAGAATGCATATGCTGCCCTTACTATGCCATTTATATGTATTTCTGGAGACAAATCTGCCAATATATTTACTCCTAGATCTCTCTCATTTTCTGTCTCTTGAAGTTGTACTCCAGCCACCGAGTAGTCAAGCTTGGGCCTTCTTGCACTTGTACCCATTCTAATTACCTTACATTTTGAAGTATTGAATTTCATTAGCCACTTTTCTGACCACTCATGCAGATTATTTAGATCCTCCTGAAGTTCTCTACCATTGTTCTCGTTTTTTACTTTCTTCACAATCTTTGCATCATCTGCAAACATATTCATGAATGAATTTACAGACTCTGGTAGGTCATTTACATATACAATGAACAAAAGTGGTCCTAAAACTGAACCCTGTGGAACTCCACTACTAACTCTTCTCCATTCAGACACTGAGTGTCTTACTTTAACCCTCTGTTCCCTTCCTTCTAAGTAAGCTTTTATCCATTCCAAAACATTTCCACCTATTCTAGCCATTGCTTGCAGCTTCCTAATAAGTCTCCCATGTGGAACAGTGTCATACGCTTTCTGAAAGTCTAGAAATATGCAATCTGCTCAGCCCTCTCTTTCCTGTAAGATTTGGCTTACCTCATCATAAAATTCTAATAAGTTTGTTACTGTTGATCTTCCTTCTCTGAAGCCATGTTGCCTCACTGACAAAAAGTTGAAGGATTCCAAGTGAAGAGAGATATGTTTCCTTAGTAGTTTCTCCATAACTTTGCAATCTATGCTGGTCAAGGAAACTGGTCTATAGTTCAGAACCGTATCCCTCCTTCCCTTTTTGAAGATAGGTATCACATTTGCTTGTTTCCAGCATCTTGGAATCTCCCCTGACTCCAGTGACTCTTTAAATATGATACTTGGTGCCTCTGATATTGAGTTTGCGCATTTTTTAAGCACATGAGGGGATATGTCATCAGGACCTGTAGCTTATGAACATCTAAATCTAATAGCGCTTTGCATACCTCTGTGGCTGTAAGGTTGATGTTCTCTAATACCGGCCCTTGAGCTTCTATCTCTGCAATCAGAGGGGGTGGGGTATTTTCTACTGTAAATACTGACTGAAACTCCTTGTTCAATTCTTTGCAGATCTCTTCAGCCGTCTCAGTGATGCTTCCATCCACTCTCTTTAGCCTTAAAACCTGTTCTTTTACCTTCAGTTTTCCTCTGATAAAGCTGTGGAAAAGCTTGGGATTTTCTTTAGCCTTCCAGGTGATGTCCCTCTCATAGACTCTCTCTGCCTCTTTCTTTTTACTTAGGTAGTCATTTCTTGCTCTTTTGTAGGTTTGCCAGACATTTATGTTTTTTCTCCTCCTATACCTTTTCCAGCATTTGTCTCTCCACTCCTTAGCACTTTTACACCCATTATCGAACCATTTCTCTCTGGCATGAATTACACCTACTTTGGTGACAGGTATGCAGCAATCTACTATCTTCCCATATTTCTCACAAAAGATGTCATACATTTCTTGTACAGATTTGTTGTAAAATAAGGTTCTCCAGTCAATAACTGCAAAAAGCTCATTCATTTTGATGTAATCTCCTTTCGGATAGTTCCTCCTCATGTCCTCAGTGCCTCTACTCTCAGGCAGAATATCTTCAATGATATACTCCATCAACAACACACAGTGGTCACTCTTTCCAATTGGTGGTTCATACTCAATTTTTTCAATATCCAACACATTATCTGTGAATACTAGATCAAGTAGTGATGGCTCATCCCCACCCCTGGCCCTCGTTGGTTCCCTTACATGTTGGTGTAGGAAACTCCCTTGTACGCAATCTAGGAATCTTGCCCCGAATGAGTCCTCACCACTGTGTGGGTCAATTTTTATCCAATCTATCTCTTTATTATTAAAATCTCCCATAATCAAAATCCTACATTTTTTCTCCCGTGCCATGTTAACAACTGAGTTTATGAGTTCAATAGCACCTATATGACTTTCCTCATAAACTTCAAGCCTATTCTGGTTCCTTGGTGGGTTATATACAACAGTTATTATAATGCTCTCTGACCCAGTATTTATGCGAGCAACAAGAAATTCCTTGAACTCACTTTCTATAGCCAAGTTTATTTCTTCAACTTGCATCCTTTCACTTATGAGCAGTGCTATCCCTCCACCAGTCCTCTCAGATCTTTCAACCCTTAATATTCTGAAACCCTTAGGAAAAACTGTGACACTGTTTATGTCCTCACTCAACTTAGTCTCTGTAGTTGCTACTATATCTGCCTTACTGTTGTGAATCCTATCTTTTAATTCTACTGCCTTACCAGCTAATCCATTAGCATTTGTGTATAACAATCTTGATGAGGCCCCATCCCCTGATCTTTTGTCATTATCTTTTTTATCTCCCCTTTGTCTGGAAGAACTCTGAAATTAAAATTTTTCTTCTCTTCTTCATATCTTTCCTCATTTAACCTTCTTGCCTCTTGCAACAAGTTTTTGATCTTTCCCATCTCTTCCTGTGTTCTGTATCGTCTAATGAACACTTCTTTGAATTCTTGAAGGTCTTTTAGACTTTTTTTTCTCAACAATATTTCCCTACATGTTTCCCCTCTCTCAAAAGTTACTTTTGTTGGTCTTGGCTTTCCTTCCCTCGAATATTTGCCTAGTTGGTGTATGTTTACAATATCCTCAGGACCACAAACTACTCCAAGCTTTCTTATCAGGTCTACAACCCTAGCTTTATTTTCTTCAAGTCCCCCCTGCCATGTTGGCTCCTGGGATTCGCTTATGCCTGAGATTACCACTGTCTTCTCTTTATCAAGTGCCTGTTTGATGAGTGGGTTTGCCCTTTCCATCACAACGTCTTTCATTTTTTCGATAACTGTCTCTTTATAGTCAACTGTTTGTATGTTTTCCAGTGCCACCACCTTTACAGCCTCTTTTACTGCCACATTCCCCTTTAGTGCATCAGCAAAGGAAGTTTTCATGGCATCACTTTCCATATTCAGCTCCTGGAACTCTTTTCTAAACTGTTCAAAGCAGCAATCTCGTCTCTCTCAGAAAAGAGCAGTGAACTAACATCTAATTCCTTTAGGTTGTCATTCAGCTGTTTGTTTTTATCCTCTTGTTTAGAAATTCTATTTTCTAGTCAGTTTATGATGTTGAGATATTAGGATGATGGTGTTGTAAGTCTAATTGGTTATATGTCAAAAATGAGCACTGTGTTACCCTTTGCTGTATAGTGTATTGTAAACCACACAACACACACTTTCAATGTGTCAGTGATTTAAAAATGATACCGATGAAGAAACAGGGAAGTACGAGTACAGCCTGCTTCCCATAAGCACAAGTAGGTAAATACAATTATGTAAATACATATATAATACTGTGCTATATACTTGAAAATTTTAATGCTAGGCAAAGTTATTTTTGTTATGACTGTCTTTCACAAATTAAAAATTCTTAATATAAGTTATGAAAGGACATTGCATATTATCATCTTCATGGAAAATTGAATGTTGAGGTCTGCACAAGGGTGGCATTCTTTTTCCTATGGTCCAGGGATAATATACCCACAAAGGGTGTGAGTAAACCAGCTGTGGCTCTCAGGCCACATGATAGAAGATCTTTTCATACTTACCCTATGGGTGATCCAAGCAGGGTGGAGGGTAGCAATTGTTGCTCTTGGGTTCTCTTCATTTACTAATCCTTCAAAATAACGTTCCCATCTGCTTTTATTTCATCCTTTCTGCTAGAACTACTCCATGGTTATCCTTTATTTGTCTTACTTGGGTCAAGTCCTTGGATGCAGCATCTCGGGCCTTGGCTATTCACCATATTTTCTTCTCTCCTTCTGGTGTTTCCAGCTCTTCATAGACTTCATTCAATGTCTCTGCCTTTGCTTTTGCTACTGCTCTCCTTGCCTCCTTTTTTGCCTGCTTGTACTCTTCTTTATCCTGCTCCAGGCCAGATAAATCTGCCTTTTTCTTAGCTTCTTTCTTGTTCTTCACCCATTATTGCACTTCCTCATTCTACCACCATGACTCTTTACCATTTGGGGGTTTCCTTCCTGATGACTTTCCAAGGACCTCCTCATCAACCCTCAAAATCACCTTACTATTCTCTGTCCACCATTCTTGTACATCCTATTTCATGGATGTATACAAACCTACTAAACTGTACGCCAGTTGACCTGGAGTACAAGGCAAAGCAATATCATAACCATGTAAATGAAATTCTAAAACTCTGAGAAGAGAAAGTTTAAGAAATTTCCCACAAAACTGGGTATCAGGACTAAATTCTAGCCTTTCTAATTGAATTCATCATGGTGTGTGCACTTGAAAAACTAACCTAACCTAACCTAGAAATTATAATACCAAAATAATATGATAAAATTCATCATTATAACAAGGAAGATTAAAATTACGAAAGTCATTACTGTTAAAAAGTAGTAAATCCTCATTTCATGTGTCACCTCTTCTTCTTCTTCGTCTTCGTTTACATCTTTTCCTACTTTTATGTGGGGTCGATGTTTCTGGCCAGTGTTCTCCATATGTTTCTGTCCCATACCTCATCACCCAAAGAACCTTTAGACCTCAGGTCGTCATTGATGCAATCCATCCACCTATGCTTTGGTCTCCCCCTCCTTCTCCTACCCTGTAAATCCATTTCCATCACCCTCCTCCCAACATACTGTTCATCCCTCCTAACGACAAGACCATACCATCTTAGTCTACTTTCTTGTATCTTATCTGATATTTCTCTAACTTTTTAGGTACCTCTAATTACCTCGTTTCTGATCTTATTGCTTCTTGTCACCCCACACATCCGTCTCAACATCCCCATCTCTGCCACATCCAGTTTTTCTCTTGTGTCTTCTTTATTGCCCATGTCTCTGCTCCATACATCATCGCAGGTCTCGCAACTGTCTTATGCACTTTACCCCTCAACTTAATCCCTGTTCTCCTGTCGCATCCCACCCCAGCTACTTTCTTCCATCCCGCTTGTATTCTGTGGGTTATTTCTGACACTAGGTCACCATCCTCTGCTACTGTTGATCCTAAATACTTGAACTTTTCAACTCTTTTCAACACCTTCCCCTGCAAATTGACCTCCCCATCCTCATCATCTCTCAACCTCAAGTACTCTGTCTTCTTCCTGCTGATTTTCAGTCCTCTATCCTCCATCACTCTTCTCCACTCCTCAAGCTTCTCCTCCACTACTTCTCGTCTGTTGCTACACAGTACAATGTCATCTGCAAAGAGCATACACCTAATGAGTGATCTCTGATACCCTGGGTTACTACATGCAAGACCAGATCAAATAGATATTGACTCAAAGCAGACCCTTGATGCAGACCAACATTTACTAAGAGACTTTTCGTCAAGCCCACACTGCTCTTAACATTTGCCTCTGCCCTCTCATACATATCTTGGATGGTTCTTACATATTTCTCGGTGACTCCCTTTTCTCTAATTCATCTCCACACCTCTTGACGTGGTACTCGATCATATGCCTTTTCCAGGTCAATAAAGACCATATGCAGTCCTTTCTGTTTCTCCCGATGCTTTTCCATCATTTGTCTCAAGGCAAATATGGCATCCACTGTCCCTCTTCCAGGCATGAAGCCAAACTGTCCATCCCCAACTGTCGTTACCTCTCTGAGTCTCCTCTCTATGATCTTCTCATAGTATGACTTAACAACTTTATACCTCTATAGTTTCCACACTCCTAAATGTCTCCCTTCCCTTTATAGATTGGGATGATTAGGCTTCCTCTCCACTCCTCTGGCATCTTTTCCTAACTAAAGATCTTTTGCATTAAGTCCCACAAGATATCTATGCCTTCCTCTCCAAGACTCTTCCATACTTCCACTACTGCCTTTCCATTTTTCATTTTCCTTCCTGCCCTCTCTACCTCTCTTCTAGCCACTGTTGTTGTAACTGCTTCATTTGGAAGTCCATCTTCAAATACTGCTCTTGGGATCTCTTCATTTACTAATCCTTCAAAATAACTTTCCCATCTGCTTTTTATTTCATCCTTTTCTGCTAGAACTACTCCATAGTTATCCGTTATTTGTCATACTTGGGTCAAGTCCTTGGATGCAGCATCTCGGGCCTTGGCTATTCACCATATTTTCTTCTCTCCTTCTGGTGTTTCCAGCTCTTCATAGACTTCATTCAATGTCTCTGCCTTTGCTTTTGCTACTGCTCTCCTTGCCTCCTTTTTTGCCTGCTTGTACTCTTCTTTATCCTGCTCCAGGCCTGATAAATCTGCCTTTTTCTTAGCTTCTTTCTTGTTCTTCACCCATTATTGCACTTCCTCATTCTACCACCATGACTCTTTACCATTTGGGGGTTTCCTTCCTGATGACTTTCCAAGGACCTCCTCATCAACCCTCAAAATCACCTTACTATTCTCTGTCCACCATTCTTGTACATCCTCATGCATCCTTATCGCTTCCAACACTCTTCCCTTAAACATAGCTCTCAGCTCTGCATCTTTCAATCTCCACCACTTTATCTTTGGGTCCATCCTCGGCTTCTTACTTTTCCTACATTTCCTGAGCCTGCAATCTGTTACCTCTATCCTATGTTGCACTGCTACAGTCTCATCATTTATTACTTTACAGTTGCTAAACTCCTTCAGATAGTCTCTCCTACACAACAATATATCTATCTGGCTCTCCCTCCCACCACTACTGTGTGTAGTCAATCTGTTTTCCTTTTTCTCAAAGAATGTGTTGACCAATGCCAAATCCAGTGCCACTGCAAAATCAATCACTCTCTCTCCCCCCTCTCATTTCTCTCACCCAGCCCCCATGAGCTCTACCTATCCCATCCCTCCCAATTCGCAAGTGGCCATTTAGATCTCCAAAAGGTACCCTCTCTCTTATAGGAATTGTTCTCAGCTCCTGGTCCATCTCCTCCCAAAATACGTCCTTCTCCTCTGCTGTACAACCAGTTTGTGGGGCATAGGCACATACCACATTGACTACCGTTTCTCCCAGTCCCAGCTTTAAACTCATAATTCTGTCACTCTTTCTATTCACACCAAGTAAGCTTTCCTTCAGGTCTTTGGATAGTATTATTCCTACACCATTCCTCCCTTCCTCATTTGCTCCACTATAGAACAATTTGCAACCCTCACCTTATTTCCTTTCCAGGAACTATCGGAAAGGAGATTACATCAAAATGAATGAGCTTTTTGCAGTTATTGACTGGAGAACCTTATTTTACAACAAATCTGTACAAGAAATGTATGACATCTTTTGTGAGAAATATGGGAAGATAGTAGATTGCTGCATACCTGTCACCAAAGTAGGTGTAATTCATGCCAGAGAGAAATGGTTTGATAATGGGTGTAAAAGAGCTAAGGAGTGGAGAGACAAATGCTGGAAAAGGTATAGGAGGAGAAAAAACATAAATGCCTGGCAAACCTACAAAAGAGCAAGAAATGACTACCTAAGTAAAGGGAGAGAGGCAGAGAGAGTCTATGAGAGGTACATCACCAGGAAGGCTAAAGAAAATCCCAAGCTTTTCCACAGCTTTATCAGAGGAAAACTGAAGGTAAAAGAACAGGTTTTAAGGCTAAAGAGAGTGGATGGAAGCATCACTGAGACGGATGAAGAGATCTGCAAAGAACTGAACAAGGAGTTCCAGTCAGTATTTACATTAGAAAATACCCCACCCCCTCAGATTGCAGAGATAGAAGCTCAAGGGCCGGTATTAGAGAACATCAACCTTACAGCCACAGAGGTATGCAAAGCGCTGATGGATTTAGATGTTCATAAAGCTACAGGTCCTGATGACATATCCCCTCATGTGCTTAAAAAATGCGCAAACACAATACCAGTGGCACTAAGTATCATATTTAAGGAGTCACTGGATTCGGGGGAGATTCCAAGATGCTGGAAACAAGCAAATGTGATACCTATCTTCAAAAAGGGAAGGAGGGATACGGCTCTGAACTATAGACCAGTTTCCTTGACCAGCATAGTTTGCAAAGTTATGGAGAAACTACTAAGGAAACATATCTCTCTTCACTTGGAATCCTTCAACTTTTTGTCAGTGAGGCAACATGGCTTCAGAGAAGGTAGATCAACAGTAACAAACTTATTAGAATTTTATGATGAGGTAAGCCAAATCTTACAGGAAAGAGAGGGCTGGGCAGATTGCATATTCCTAGACTTCCAGAAAGCGTTTGACACTGTTCCACATGGGAGACTTATTAGGAAGCTGCAATCAATGGCTAGAATAGGTGGAAATGTTTTGGAATGGATAAAAACTTACTTAGAAGGAAGGGAACAGAGGGTTAGAGTAAGACACTCAGTGTCTGAATGGAGAAGAGTTAGTAGTGGAGTTCCACAGGGTTCAGTTTTAGGGCCACTTTTGTTCCTTGTATATGTAAATGACTTACCAGAGTCTGTAAATTCATTCATGAATATGTTTGCAGATGATGCAAAGATTGTGAAGAAAGTAAAAAACGAGAACAATGGTAGAGAACTTCAGGAGGATCTAAATAATCTGCATGAGTGGTCAGAAAAGTGGCTAATGAAATTCAATACTTCAAAATGTAAGGTAATGAGAATGGGTACAAGTGCAAGAAGGCCCAAGCTTGACTACTCGGTGGCTGGAGTACAACTTCAAGAGACAGAAAATGAGAGAGATCTAGGAGTAAACATACTGGCAGATTTGTCTCCAGAAATACATATAAATGGCATAGTAAGGGCAGCATATGCATTCTTATCAAATGTAAGGGTAGCCTTCAGGCACATGGACAAGGAAATGTTCAGAAATATTTATGTAACCTATGTGAGGCCAAAACTCGAATATGCAGCCCCCTTTTGGAATCCGCACTTGAAAAAGCACATAGCTAAGCTTGAAAAAGTTCAAAGACATGCCACGAAACTGGTGCCAGAAATACGCAACCTCAGTTATGATGAGAGGCTGAGGGAATTAGACTTACCATCACTGGAAGCTAGAAGAGTGAGGGGGGATATGGTGACAGTCTTTAAATTCCTTCATGGTTATGATAGAGTGGATAGGGATCGATATTTTGATATGGCTGGCTCTAGAACTAGAGGTCATAGTTTGAAGCTTCGTAAGAAAACTTCTTTGCAGGATGTAAGGAAATACTTTTTCAGTGTAAGAGTAGTTGATAATTGGAATTGGCTAAACGAGGAAGTAGTAAATGCTATCTCAATCCATAGTTTTAAGGACAGGTATGATAAGTATCACTAAGTATAAAATGGAACCGATCAGGAGACGGGAAGATACGAGCTTTGGGCTCTTTCCCGTAAACAAAATTAGGTAATCACACACAGCACTCCAATTCTCCTCCTCTCCATCAGGTCCACCAATTCTCGCCCCTTCCCAGTCATCGTCCCCACATTAAGAGTGCCCACCCGCAGCACCTCATCTGACACTCTCCCTCGCGCTTGCCTCTTTAACCCAGCCCGCCCATGACTGGGTAGCCCTTGCTGTCTTTCCGGAAGGGTCACGACGAAGACCCAACGCGTCGCCTAAGGGGAACGCCCTAGTATGGTGACTATTCTCGTTATCTGTACTGGCCATATTTTGGTTTTGGCAAAATTTTTATGGCCGGATGCCCTTCCTGCCACCACCCCCCCATTTCCCGGGCTTGGGACCAGCACCAAATTGAGGCTGGCTTGCCCCCCTCAGTGGCTGGGTTTTTCATGTGTCACCATTAGTCACCAATATAGGGGTGAACACATACTGCTTGGAGCTGAGGAAATAAGGCTGGATGCCTTTACTAACGCACCACGATGGTCTCGATCATGGGTCTGTAACCTCTTGAGTCATGTATTCTAACAACTATGCTACTGCAGTTTCCATTATAAGGTAGGAAATATTGTACAGAAATAAAATAAGACTTCATGAACTATTTATTGGAAGAGTAACAAGTACAGGAAGAAAGAAATTAAAATTTTTCCACATTCCTTGATGAAGAGCAGGCACTTCTAACTATCCCAAATTGCACCGATACATATTTGTGTTTAAATTTTCAATGAACTAAACTTGCCTCATATTTCATTTTCATTTTTTTTTCATCCACAAAGTAGTGAGTCATAATTATCATTCATTGATAACTAGTTGGCAAACTAGTAAAGAAATGTATATTTTCTTCAAAAGTTATACTGTATTTGAAGAGTCTTTAAGAGTTACAAGAAGACAGGACTCAAATTACAGTTGTAATGAACTAACTAATGACAATTTGTATGTTCTCATGAACTCATCTCCTACATAGTAACAGACAGATATTACAACAAATTCCAGAGAATTAACTTATCATACAACACTGCAAAAGTTTTGAGCTTTGGTATTCCTTTCCTTTGTTATGCTACATAAGAGGACATGCGCCAAAAACTTAATACAAAAAAAAAACTCTAAAATTAGTTTCTGAAACTCAGAGGGAAGTCTCAGTAATATTAAGGTTACAGTAAGTTTTTACAACCTGTATTAATCCTACAAAATGTTTTATACATCTCAATAAATAACAAAACAAAAATACCTTTTTTCCTCTTAATTTTGTGCATTACTTAAAATATATCAATTGACATTTTTGTAATGATTTGGTAAATTAGTTCCTTCAATACGACTGCCACTGATCACATATACAAACATATATAAAAGATATAATACTGAGTTGTTTGGCACAAAATATTATATAGTACTTTTTTAAGTATCATGTAATGCAGATATTCAGTCTCTAGCTGCCTAATAATTACATCATTGCATTGGTAGACTGGAGTTTAAACTACAAAACTAAAGTCGAACTTTGAGACAATACAATCTAAATATCAGAAAATTAAAACAAGATTTTTAAATCTGCAGTCTTTATCCACCTTAACAACTGCCTTTCCCTAGAGTAAACTGAATCTTAGCTAAGGATAGGGAGGAGTTGAGAAGAGGTGGAGTGAGCAGAAAAAATAGATGTAAGGAGAGCAGAGAGTAGTGGAAAGAAGGAGAGGTGAAGATAAGAGAGGTGAGAGGAGAGGTGGGGATAGCAGAAAAGGAGAGGTGAGGTGAGGAGAGGAGGAAAGGTGAGGAGAGCAGAGAAGGAAAGGTGAGGAGGACAGAGAAGGAAAGATGAGGAGATATAGGGAAATGAGGAGAGCGAAAGAGGAGAGGAAAGAAGAGAGAGACGTGAGGAAATGAGAGAGGGAGAGGTGAGATAAAGAGAGATGGAAAGGTGAGGAGAGGGAAGGAGAGGCGAGAGGAGAAGTGAGGATAACAGAAAAGGCGAGGTGAGGTGAGGTGAGAGGAAAGGAGGTGAGGTGAGGAGAGGAGAAAGGTGAGGAAAGCAGAGAAGGATAGGTGAGGAGATATGGGGAAATAAGGAGAGCAGAAGAGGTGAGGAGAGGAAGGAGGTGAGGTGAGGAGAGACGAAGAAAGGAGGAGAGAAGACAAGGTGAGGGTAAGCTATTGGCACAAATTTGGAAGTTCACGCGAACGGAAGTCAAGTAAAGGAGTTTATATTATAAAACTTCACCTAATGATATGTTATAAAAAGTTCAGTGCCAAGTTCTGGTTTAATCAAGATTACATCAGAGGTCACTTTCATGTCATAATGCTATCATTGTAGCAATATTATATCCCAGGAGAGCTGGACAACTTTTATATACAACCTACAGATGAGATGCTATCATCTCGTAATATATCTACAACTAATAAAAACTTTTGAAAAAAAAAATTAGAAGAAAATTCATGTAACCTCTATTAGATAGCTTTTGTAGACATAAATAGTGTTCATGCATGGTGTGTGAAATAGGAAAATTGTTGCTTTCCCTTTCTTTCTGAGTTGCAGCACTTTTTCTCAAATAATGATGATGAATAACCTGCAATGATGCTTCTTAAAACGAAGTGCAAGTTTTGAGTGAGATATCAACTCAAATGTAGAGCATTAATTAATGCAAGCTGAAAACACTGCTCCCGGTACTAATTAATATAAGCCAATATCCTCAAATATAAGTGATTTCTAACCTCATTTTCTTAATAGTTTTTCAGCACAATTATTTCCACTTAAATTAAACAGGAAACGGATCAGTTACATCAAAACACAAGTTCCTTAACGTTAATTCACTCAATACACGAGACACATCATTGAAAAACATTACAAAAATCATATCTTGACTAATACATGAAATCATACGAGTGTTTACAACTAATACATGAAATTATACAAGTGTTTACAATTAATACATGCATTAACATGAATGGATATATTTTTGTATTTTGATTATAGAACTTTGACAGAGAAGGGATGTGTTCACAACAATTAAATCAATGTGAGAAATTCATTACTTAGTTGCAGTATGTTTATGAGTCCATGCTGTGAAGGCCGGTGCTTTTTGTTATATTCAGACATGATATTTACTGTAATGGCAAATTACATTACAATGAAATTTGCAAAATTTAAATATTTGAATGCATTGTAAAGTATGGTGATGGATTAAAAACGGACTTAGAACAGAAAGGATTTTCACATTTAATAATACAATATGAGTAATTCAATATTTAGTAATAACAGATAATGGATTTAACATTGCTAATGATGGCATTTATATAATATGTAAAGGCAAATTAAAAGGGTATAATTTACTTTATATAAATAAGGTATTCATCACACATCCAATAACTGCTCGGATGTGATTTACAATGATGAACTAACCAAGACGAACTAATGATACTGCAGTCATGATACATTTTAATTAGTTATCAAAATGTCATATACTGTATATAAAGTAGAGTATGCATAATTAGAACTAGTGATCTGTGATTGCAAAGTAAATTGAAGACAAAAACAAGAAGTAGCACTTATTTTTATACATATTTATAGCCACTGACTCTACCACAGTCATAATACATTGGTGTTATGATAATGGCATAAAAAGTATTTTCTGTACAACTAAACACTGGTCATCTGTGACTGCAGAGTAGAATGAAAAATAATAATAAGAATTATCATTAATTTGTATGCATACTTATAATGTGACTCTATTGTCCACTAAACCATTATGATGTTATGACTACTTTCAAAAAAAGTATTTTTAATACTATTTTTTTTTTTTTTTTTTTTTTTTTTACCGTTTTATGTGTCTCTCTTAATCCCAATTATGGTGATGAAAACAGAAAGAATGGAGAATGGGAGTTAAGGCTGCATGACCTTCCTAACGCCATGCACTGGGCTCAATCACGGGACTGTCACTTCCAAGGTCAAATATGCTAATCAAATACAAATGTTTTTTGTATTTTAACTCCTGGATGCCTTTAATAGTATGACCTGTAAGAGTGATCGAGGTATACTGTATTAGCTTCTGGTGAATGTGCTCTGACTCTGCCACCTCTCTTACAAGGGTGATTGTGACTATTGTATAGGTACTGTACATGTATTCATATGATGGATCAGTATGCTTGTAATAATTTGATGCAATAGGGCTTTAAGTAAAATGTATATTAAGTTGATATCTCAAGTATCAAGACTGTTATACTTCAATCTTTAAAAAAAATAACATTTTATGAAGCTGAAGGTTTCCTTTGCTATTACTGTCTACATATAAGAAATTACGGCTCATGTATAGACAAGTAACCCCTAAAAAACAAATGAAGTTAAATAACCAAGTAAATGGTTGGGTCGAGCTGTGTTGGGTTGGGTTCGGTTTGGTTAGGTGACTTGCCATGTAAATATTAATAACTCTGGAGCACTCTGGGGATACTCTCCTTTACAAGATCCAAAAGTATGCTTATAAACATAATGAATATCTTTAACAATACATACATAATACTCTTAACTTTTATAAATGAAAATAAAACATGCTGAAAAACTATTTGCTGTAGGTACTACTCAAACTAACATGAGGGACTTATATAACTACACATCTTTATTTGGGATACTATATACAAGACGCCTTGCTTCATTTCTTCCTCTACACTATATATATGTACATAAGTTTACAATATTGAGATCCAACTGACTAGAAAACGTATCATTAAATGACTTCTTTACAATCTAATCGAATAAAGTTAGTCCACATACTTCAAAATACTATCCAAAAAATGGAATGTCGATAACACATTAAGTGTCAAGTTATATAATGCTTAAATAAAGATAAATATTTTTCACAACCTGCATTTTTTACCATTTATGAGTAAGGATACTTTAATACTTCAATATATTACTAATTTAATTTGTTAATATAAGCCCTTCTGGATATTTCTACATATGCATCTCAAATAACATAGGCTAAACTAGTATCAAACCTTATATATAAAATTTCTAAAATTTCTCAGAAATGTTTCAATGCCTAAATTAGCATATACACATAATAAAAACATTGTGCATTCTTAGGTGATCAAAATGTTTTTATACAGTACTGGAACAATTGCAAACGAAAAGGACTATCTTCCTGGCTTGTAAAATATAAGTACATTTATTCCCAATCATCTAAGAGAAGTGATCGAGGTATATTAGTTTCTGGTGAATGTGTGCCTTGATTCGACCACTCCAATCACGATTGGGATAGTGGCCATTGCATGTATAATAAATTGAAGCAAAAGACAGACTAAACTTTTTTTTTTTTTTTTCAAAAAACTTTCATCTAGTATTGAAGAAGTTTTTTTTGTGCTAATTACAGCCCAAACTTGGCAAACAAGAGATATTGAAGTAAGGAAATAATAATGTAGTGTATTAGGAAACAAATGAATGAACAAATAAATAAATACATAAAGTAATTAACAAACGACTGAACAGATATAAGAATAAAAAGTTACATATATAATAGGACAAATAAAGTAAATTTATATGAATAAACATTTTTCCTCCTGTAGCAGGCCCGAAGCATTGAATTTATAAATATCTGTGATATTTACAAAAGCTTTGTATATATTCAGTCCGGATACTAAAAAGAATAGAGCTTTTTAAACGTCGGCACTCCTTTTTGTTGTTGAATTTTGAAGGACGTACCGTTTTATTTCAAAAACTAATATGAGCATTGTATTCACTATACACAGATAAAAAGAATGAACTGGACACCTAATAATATTCATATATTTATGCCAGCAAATTAAAAGCATGGAGCTTATCATTCATCATTGAATTTTGAACAACGTAGCGTTTTATTTGAAATAGTTACTACAAACTTTGTTTTCACTAGATACAGATAAAAAAAAAAATTAGCTGATAATATTCATTTGTAACACATACGACCTACATAGTAAAGTATTTGTGCATACTCAATGATGAAATTTACAGAAAGAAAAAAAACACAATTGACCAAAGTCTTCAAGTGTACTAACTACAGAAATATATGTACCTTAATAATAATACAATATGAATATTAAACACTGTGATTTACAAAGGAACAGTAAATTATAATAGTCAAATGAGACGAAATACTGTTATTGGAAATACATGCTAAATCAAGTACAGTAGTATACATAGCTTCCAAAAGTATACGAGTAAAAAGTATATATAAGTGGAAGGTATATAAGTGAAATACATATATGCAATGGCATCTCAAAATGGGTATTTTGGAGGGAGTTCACTTGTAACAATAGTAATGCTCAATTACAAAGCAACAAACTTGCATTTTAATGCATTTTACCTAGAATTAATTTTAATGGTCACTGGGTATAAAATTGGATTTGATGCTCACAGGGCCAGCGTTACCATTAGACCCACTAAGCAACAAGCTACAACGCAGCCTTCATAGGGGCATAGAACTGACCTTAAGGATCGCAATATTATACAAATTAGAAGTTTTAAGGATAAACATAATAAAAAAAAAAATTATAATAGGCATTATTTCATAACAGATGATTTTACAAAACACCAGTTCGTAAAAATCGAGGCTGGCAATTTCGAGAAGGAGGAAGGAGGGGGGGGGGTGCAAGTAGCTGGTATTGCCTAGGACACAAAATAGTCTGGCTGCCCTTTTGGGGAGATGAAGGAGAGGGATTGCAAATATATAGTCTTGACAAGAGTACGAAATAATGTAGCTTGGCCATGGTTATTTGCAAACTGTGGATTTTACATAGTTTTGGGGGGAAAGGATGGAGGGGGGTACAAGTAGATGGTCTTGCCTAAGGCATGAAATAATTTGGCTTAGCCCTGGTTTTGCACACTAACTAAGGCCTTTACACAGTCCATTTGATAAAATATAAAACTTATCTCTGCCATGACAAGCATAACAGTCTAAGATTCTGTAAAAGAGCTTACAATGTTGAGGATTTTTGTGTTTCCATATTCTTTATTCTTAACTGAGCCATTTTATACATGCACCAAGCTTATGTAAACAACCTAACTATACATTACATTTACAAAGTCTTAAATACTCATAATAAAGGGTCAGTTCTTTTTACAAAAGCTTTAATGGCTTTTACTTTTACCTGAAAACATTTACAAAAATTCTTTGTATGTCTACCTCTATTAATCTCCTCTTCAGTAATATTACAATTCCATTTGACAGTAATAAAAAAAAACTCACATAGAATATCATGCAGCAGTATTATCAATCATCTACCTTCAAATTATTTTGAATTTTACATTAAAAAAAAAAAAGACATTTTAAAAAATGTAAATATTCATCTCTTCAAATGTACCTGCAAAGTACAACTAATTTTCTAATGTTTATGGAAGGTAATAAGCATCAGATTGGAAACTATACTAAAAAAGACGACTTTCAAAAGATAAAGTCATCATATATATATATATATATATATATATATATATATATATATATATATATATATATATATATATATATATATATATATATATATATATATATATATTTCATTGGCAAAGTTCCACTACATATTAAACTAAAAGTACATAGTTAGTATGATGCTTTGGATCTTTAACGGTAGTAAGCAATGACGAGAAACTACATAATAATAACATGGACTTGCTACAATAAAATGGGAGGGATGTGGGGCTGGAGGGATTACGGTAAGTACAACTGTAGGATACCAGCGGTGGAGGTATGGATGGACAATTATTATTGCATCGCTGAACTACAGTTATGAATATGTATATTTTATACAATGTTTATACTGCATACGTACATAGACATACGTAATAATCCAAAATGGAGATTAAAAGTATACAGTTGCCCCTCATCTTACACTGTTAATTAGTTCCACCAGGTCCCATGTAAGTTAAATCTCACCTACAGTCAAAACTTTATATAAATATGTCTATAATTAGCATATAATCTATACTCAACCTCTTGTATACTTTGAATCATGACTACTTACTATTAATGTTCTCTAGCGGGGAAATTTCACAAAAAAAAATTTTTTATATTTTCTAACTGTATATATCCAACACTGCACTATTAAAAACTGTGTAAGATGAGGGACAACTGTATATCCTTTGCTATATATTACAGCAAAAACCAAAAGTTTTTGTCTGCCAGTGTGATCGTCATCAGAGTCTGATGAAGCTTGTAGGAGAGAGCTAAAGCTCAAAGTTCTTGCATTAATAGACACGGAAAAGTATTCTTTTCTTTTACTTCAAGAGTTATGTCGGTTTATTATTCATTTAAGCCCATTATGGCACAATGACTAAATATATATATATATATATATATATATATATATATATATATATATATATATATATATATATATATATATATATATATATATATATATATATATATATATATATATATATATATATATATATATTATATATATATATATATATACACACTCATAGACCTTTTCCTTCATATATGGAAGGATATGTGAGACAATGACCTCTACAAACCCATCTTCAAACCAAAAAAACCATCTAAAGTAAAATATAATGAAGTACTTAACAGCCAGTAAATATACATATGAAGAATACATAAAAATACATATGAAATAAATATAAACATCCTGCCATTCAATAATAAAAAATATTTCCATTATACTATATAATGGGTTGAAGTCATTAGCATATGAATATTGGCAACGTGTAGGCCTATACAAATCCACTTCAGCTGTGTATTCCTCAAAGGAAGGCTAGCTTATGGTGCCCTTATAAAGAATCATAACGTATGTATTCCCATCCCATTCAAAACCAACAGTATCCATATTGATATATAGGCAAGTAAAAAGATCATATTTCCTACTCCGACTAAAATTATAATTATGAGAATAATTGATAGTTGTAGGCTTACTCCTAATACTCGGAAAGCATTTTTTTTATCTTTGATTATGATAATCATTAATCTATTTCTTATCCAGGAAAACATTAATTTCATTAATTAAAGCTTTCTAATTCTGATTAATGTGTCGATATTTTTGAAGTTTCTTTTATATATATATTCTTGATTTCAATTTTCTCATTATGAACTTAATGATTATTATTCAACTTATACCCATGTAAATACTGACTAACACTAATTTTTGTCTAGTTTCTAGTACATATGTACTTTGGCACATATCATGGAAGATATATTTATATATAATACTGCATATACAAAATTCTGAAAATTATAAAAAAATTTCCAGTTTATAAACGGTATTTGGATCTTGTAAAGATAAGTAACCCCAGAGCACCATGTAAAGTTAAATAATTGTTAGGTGAGGTTAGGATGGGTTGGGTTAGGTTAGATTAGGTTAAGTTAACTTGGGCTAGATTAAGTTGAATGACTTGCCTTGAAAAAATGAATAACCCTAGATCACCATAGGGTTACTTTTCTTTACCTGATCCTAATATTCATCATATTTTCATCATTTCAGTTTTACATTAACTGGATCTGATCAAGGATTTGCAATTTTGCAACATAATTCGCCAAACTTTCAACACTATATTAAAAACAAATTTGAGAATAATTGTAAAATCTCCAGTATAGAAATACCTATTTGCCAAATTTTCAACAGTTTGGTTTCAAGGTAACGCTAATTTGACATGAAGAAGGATTTACAAGAGCAATAAAAAAAAATTAAAATTATTACAAAAACGAAATCACCAAACATTCAACAATAAAATTAGAGCCCATTGAAATTGGCATAAAAATTTCTTTTTCAAGTAGAAATAAACTTAATATTTAAGAGCAGCCAAACACGGCTAAATTATTTAAACACTAAACTTATCAATTAGCAATACAGTTACAAAACATGACTATGGCAAAAATAATCTACAAATTTAAAAGAACATCTTCTTTGATATCTAAGAGAACAATCAATTAATCTAAAAATGATAAATGACATTTACTTTCAAACAATATCCAGCATTCCTCTACATGGAGTGGAGCAAGAGGACTGGGAAGTCCCTCTGCATATTCTCGTAAATAGTCAAGTATTCTGCTTTGATGCAGCCACCCCAATTATAATGGGAATATGGCTTTTGCATAAAGATAGATAGACATATATGCGACGATACCAACTTACAGCAACATCTAAAGATCTTTTGAAATTATATAGGGCTAGCCAGGACAGCTCGATGTTAAGTCTTCCTTCAATTATTGTTCTCTTCCTATGCCTACATCTACACCACGTATTCTGGCGTATGCATTACACATTACTTACTATCCCTTCATAACTGACATCACCGCACTCCCCATCTGTGTCTCTTTGCTCTATTTCCATGGTGCCTGCGCACAATGAGAGCAATCTTCTTTGCCCAACACAATGTCGCATAAAAATATGAAGAAAAGGGAATAAACTAAACAGAAATGAAAAAGTGTCTAAATAATTACATTCTATATAACTAAATGAAAAGAAGAGTTTTAAAATATTTACTGCAAACCTATAAACATAATGTATTGCATACATACTATTAAAACATTTTTAAAAAAAGCTCTTCAAATTATGAACATTCAGAGATAAAAACATGTGAAAAGTGCAGTGCCAATGTAGTTTACTGTTATTACACAGCAAGTTATGGATGGTTCCAACATTTCAAGAAACGTGCAAATGTTATGTATATGATGTAGCAATGTTTGTACAACCAATACAGTGCTGTAAATGCAAAATATCAATTTACGAACAATTAAAGATACTAATGGCCATTCAGAACGTAACTTGTCCCCAAGTTGGGGAACGTCTGCATTGTAATTAACTTTATCAGTGAAATTATGCAAGTCTTTCAACTCGACACATTCAGTTTTTAAATTAAATATAACATAACTTATTTTAAAATAATTTACAACATAACTATAAGACAACTTTTTAAAAAATATCTTCTGTAACATTGTACTGGAATTAATTAAATAAGTACCTCACTTTGACATATATTATTCATATCTTACATATAATATCCCTGGATTTCTTAAATTACAATATAATAATAATAATAATAATAATAATAATAATAATAATAATAATAATAATAATAATTAAGAGAGAAATACCAAAATTACGGAAATATAACTAACAGCTTACTCGTAACACCTCACCATCATTAATATTTTACGTCACAGAGGTAATGTTATCAAATAAGTAAATAAGGTAAATATATCTCTTAACTTATCTATAATGTTGTAACTTCACTGACACTTTTACATTGTACTATTGCTGTAAAAAAATTATTATAATAAGTTTCAGTAATAATTACAATCAAAATCAGTTTCTACAGAACATCTGAGAATGGAAGCAATGACAGCTTGGCATATTTGGTATTGAATATTTGGCATTGAATATTTGGCATTTAAGATATGGTTTGACCATCGGTAGTAAAAACCAGCTCCTACCTTGAGAATCTGATATATCTTTATCTCTGTATTCCCAAGTTTAAAATTAATCTCTCTCATAAAAATAGTATTTTGAGTCAGTAAGCAGTACCCAACAGTTCTTACCATTTTCCAAGAATTATTTATAAAATAGCGATTATTATCTGAGAAATTAATGACTTGGAAAACTTAATTACTGATAAAATTCCAATTATCATCAAGCAAATTACTGAAATGAAATAGTTTACTTACAAATAATAATTGCTGAATAATTAGTAGTAATGGAAATAGCTAGAAAGCATGAATCTACCCTTATTTCCTGCTTACCCTGTGGGTGACCTAAGCAGGGTACTGGGGGGAATTGTGGCAACCCCTTATCCTCAAATCTAAGTAGAGTGATCGAGGTATAATAGCTTCTGGAGCATGTGTGTGCTTTGGCTCAGCCACCCCTTTACCAGGGAAGTTACAGCCACTGTATATGTATTTGCATTTACTGCTTACTGACTCACAGACAAATGCTTATCTATACTGGATTAGTTTTTCCGGCAATCTATCTTCTAGAGGACTTTGCCTCTGCCATAATATTTCCACAAACTTAAAATTTCTTCAGAGAGAATCTGAAAATAATTACTGAATCTAATCAAACCTAAAAAGCAGGCAAAATCTGGTGCACGAGTTTTCAGAGTACTTCTTATTTCCTAATTAATTTGAGACAAGTATTCTCCCCTAAAGTAAATTTTGTAAATTTTAAGTCTTGCAATACCCGCCTTGCCTAGAGAGTTTCGTGGATGACAGGGTGCAGGAGTACCATGTGTTCCGCACCCTTAATAGGGAGTCTAAAGATGCTGTAGTGGTGAATCATGTGAGGCACTGAGGGAAACTGCTTGGTGCCACGACCCAGCATGTAGCAGCCTGTCTTGCAGTCAAACTGGATACGCATGTGCATGAACCCACGGGCAGATCTGAAGGGACAAGAGCAGGAATCTCTCAAAACTTGCTGTATTAAGGAAACTATCTTTTTTAATTGAATCTATATCCCACTAAATCTATCAGGATAGTGACAACTAACTGAAAATGGAAGGCAGCTCAACTTCACAAATCCTGCCAAACATCACTCCTTCTATCAGTCATTATGTATGAGGCAGCATAGCTCCACCAAATCCTGCCCTGCCTCACTCATGCAATCACTTCAGTAAATCCTGCATAGCCTCATCCCTTCCATCAGTTGTTCTGTATAAGCCATCATTAAGTCAGCATATCCTGCCCACCCTCACCCCTTCTATCAGCTGTTCTGTGACAAGAAAAGCACTTTAGGGTGCATAAAACTTGTCAGCTCTTCACTTTCCTATTCCTTTAAATACCTCTTAATAGATATAAGAGACAATGGGGACTTAAGAAGGGTATCCAGCCTTAATTTTCCAGCTGCAACCTGTCTGTGTCCACCCCCATTTGAATGGGGATTAATAGTGATGCATAATAACAGCAAACAGACAAACGAACACCTGGAATATGAGAAAAACATTCCCTCTCCCCCATGGGCAGAGATATTTGTTTTAACTGATAAATATTAATCATTCTTTATATAAGTGGCCATTCCTAGTAAAATCTAGTGGCCTTGACCTGCTCATAATTGTCTGGCCAGCAAACCTGCACACTCTGACAATATGTGACTTTGATAACTCTGGTCTAGAAGCTCCTTTTTCTTAATTTTCACCTCCCATACATCCATCTCCATGCATATATATAATAATATATAAAGTTCTTCTTTGTTAAAAGAGATTACATAGCAGATAACCTTATAAAGAACACTTACTTTCAGAAAAAATTTATATTTCCCGAAGCTATCAGAATAAAATGTGTAACTTACTTATATATTTAGAGGGAGTGCAAGCCAACACAATAGAAAACTGCCCCCCTCTGCTTACTTTTGAACTGGTGACTAGCAACTACAAAAATGAGGTGACCACATCTAAATCATTGACTCTAGGTGTCCATCTATGACACTACTAAAGAAATAAAATAAATTAAAGTATGCACTAGCAACACATCAGATATAATAATCACCAATATGCCCATTACCCTTAAAACATCCCTTATATTACCTAGTAACTACACACCATGCCTACAATTCGTCAACAATACTCCAAACATCAGCCAGGGTGATAAACAATAGCAAGACAGCCTCTTGGTGTGCTGATTACCTTGACAAAGACAGATAATACAAAACAAAACAGAAAGTCTTTTCATTTTCTATCTAACCATCTCTAATTGTGAAAGGGAAAGAATGCTGTTCATGTACTTCTTCTTCAAGAGCCAATCAAATGATGTTAGTTAATGGGGAGTAATATCATTTACATAATTTATATTCTTACCAGAGACCACTTGTTGCAAGGGGTGCTGATGGGCAGAATATGAGGATATGCTTAATTGCGATTATACAGCTGGATTCAGAGGGTTATGGCATCAAATTAAAGAAAAAAATGGATCTTGTAAAGATGAGTTACCCCAAAAAACCCATGTAAAAGTTATATTGCTCCATAACTTGATAGGTAAGGTTAATTTAGGTTAAGTTTGATTAGGTTAGCTTTGGTTAGGGTAGGTTAGTTAAGGTTTTTAGGTAACTTGCCTTGTAAATATAATGAACCCCTGAACACTGTGGAATTACTCTTCTATAAAAGATTCAAAAAACTACGTATTATAGTGTACTACTTTACTCACTTTAAAGCAAGGGAGTATTCGCGCTTCGAGGCATCTAGCGAGCGAACTAAGTAACTACCTTCCGAACACGATCTGAGAGTGCTTTCAGCTTCCGTTCTACTCAATGCACCATGATACCAGCTGAAATTGTAGAGATAAATGAGACTAGTTAAATGTAACAAATTATAAAAGTACAACATGGTAGTGTAATGGTTTAAGTGCTCGACTCAGGAAGAGACAAACCTGCGTCTGAGCTCACCACAGAGTGTTAGAAAGGTCATCCAGCCTTAATTTCTCAGTTGCAACCTGCTTGTGTCCACTCCCATTCACATGGATATTAACAGATAGACATAAAATGGCAAAAATCAGCAACATATAATATATAACTGTGATCCTTCACTGGAAACAGTCGTCCTTATAAATCACACTAGGCATTTGAATTCTGCATCATATGACATACACTCAAGCAATTGTCTGCACAGAATTAAAAAAAAACATAAAACTGTCCCAAAATGCACCAAATTGAAGTGTATCACATAACACAGTCTAAGAATACCAATTTGAATAATTAAAAATTTTCATAAATTAATTCCTAAAACAGCCTTTAATATAATTCTATTAAGAAAGCATCAGCAAACAAGAAAAACAATACAATTATAAGAAGACTTTCTTAAAATACAACAGGATTTTATACTTCAAATGAATATGCTCTTGCAAAACTATGGAAAGAAATATAAGCTAAACTGATTCTTATATTTCCTTTTTATCATTAATAACATGAGTAAGTAGTTAAACCTATGTAATGCAGTGTAGTACAATGTGTGTATACTTCTACTATGCTGATATCCAAGGGTCACGAAACCATAAGTTGCTTGTGATCACAAAGGCTTTAAATTGCTTGTGATCACAAAGCCTTCTTCTACCTACATGATAGCCAAGCACAACTGAGATCTCAACTATAGGACAGATTGGGATGAGTCAAATATACTATAGAAAGATAAAAATGGAGGTAGGAGAAGGGTAGTAGATGGTGCATTGATTAGCCTCTTGAATAAATTTGATAAAAATAAATCTTCTACTCAGGAGGATATCACTACTAAATTATTGATTTGTAAGTCCTTAAATATTAATTTAAACACTTTTTAGACCACTCCTACAGCTTAAGTTTTCATCTCTCTCCTGTACAGGCACTGGAAGAACTTCCCAGTGATTATAATGCAGGTGACGATGCTATTCAAGATGCATCAACAATCCAAAACAATCCAAATACTGTACACCAGTGTTAAGAAGATCAATTTGTTTGGCAAGGCAATCTGACCATAAGGAAGAAATAACGATTAAAAATAAAACCCATCGCATATTTTTCAAGTTAATTACTTACTATAATATTGGTATTTCTACTTTAAATTTATTTCTACAAAATATCTTTGGGACAATTATTTCTTTTTAAAGCAGTACAGGGTATAGATGAAGAGGATTGCTGATCAAGAACATAAATGCTCCTTTTATAATTTAGATATACACGTATAGTGTTGTAGAATTTCATTTGCATTTAACTTCACACTATGGTTAATAGAAATATAATAATAATAATAATAATAATAATAATAATAATAATAATAATAATAATAATAATAATAATAATAATAATAATAAGAATAACAATACTAAAATTAATAATAATATCTTAAAACTTTATCAGATGTAATACGATATGCTGCTATGCAATACTGTATATCACTTACCCTTGTTTCATGAGAGGAATTTTTGTCTCTACTTTTTCTCCCTTAATGGCTAATGCTGCACAACCCAGGTCGAGAGCAAGGCCGCTCTTGCCTCTCATACCAAGGGGATCTGAAAATAATATATTTTTCTATACTTCATATGCTGTACATAAAAGGCCTCTGATTATATCCTAGAGGCTGAAAATCAAGTCATATTATGTTTTAAATGACTGTATGTTTGCCATTCCATGAGTCACTCTTATTCCTCATTTAAATGGACACAAACAGGCTGGAGCTGGGAAATTATGGCAGGATGCTCTTCCCCCAAAGTGAGCTCGACCACAGGTGTGTCATTACCCAAGTGGGGTGCTCTGGCCACTGCACTACCATGGTCCTTAGCTATTTTTTACAAATAATTACCTCAAACTTAATAGACCCGTAATCTAGCCAACTGCAGGGTATTAGGAAGGGCATCCAGCCTTAATTCCTCACCTCCAGTCTGTGTCCACTCCCAATCATGGGGGTTATAAGTGACACTTGAAACGTCAAACAACTTTATCCAATATAATTTTCATCATGATGCCACAGCACGCTGAAACCAAGCGGTTACTGTGGTGTCTATATCATGCCCAGTGCATCATCACCACTTCTCTCAGCTGATTTATGCCATCATTTCACTCATACCTAATTGGGGGCATCCAACGGTACTCAAGGGATAAAAATTTATTATTCCTGAACGACCACCAATTATATTTTTAATATGTGGAAGACATCGCTGCGTGCATGCGGAAAGTTGGTGTATTTAAATATACAGTACTTTAAAATTAGCTTCACTTTCTTATCCAAAACAAACGACCAAACAATATGAATCATGTCCTTCAAAACTTAATGTATGAACTGCAAGAAAAACTATTATATTAAACCTGTATGTATGTACAGTATGATAAAAAAAATCTAATCCAAACATACTACAAAATTATGAAGAGATAAAATAACATTGAATAACATTCTTCCAAAAGTTTATCAAACCTAGAGTATAGGCAACTCACCGATACCGTTGTGACACTAAATGAGATAGATAATTAGATGATTTACAGATAATCTCACAGATGATTCAGATATTCAGACCGACGGAATTATGTTCCTTATATTTTTACTACTTTATGTATTCTTCGTGCCCAGGCCCGATGAGGGCTGTTTTATTTTATTATTTATTTTGGCCCGTCCTGGTGTCACAAAAAAAAAAAAATATATATAAAAAATTTCATGATTCATAGATACACAGACTGACGGAAATATGTTCCTTACATATTTACAAACCTTTACTCCTGAATTTCGGGGTACCCTGATCGTCGCTACTATCTGCTGAGGAACGTGTATCCCAGTCACTCGAATTTGAAGAAGATGTGCCACTTCGAACTTCAGAAATCTGGAAATACAGTCAGGATCACTGAAAAAAATCCACTTACCACTTATCTATTTCACAATACTGTATATAAAATGCAGAAGAATTGGAAAAGACATATGTATGCCTGTTCAGAAAACTGTACCTGAAGTCAGCAGATGGTAAATTAAATATTTCATGCATTTTATTTGCAAGAGATTGTTTTGTTATATGAATACCATATTTTTATGTACATGCGCATTAGAAAATATCTAGTGATAGTCGTAATCTGGAGAGAATTGAATCGCAAACTATAATTCTTACACTAAGCTTTAATTAGTAAACTGCGTGTTTTACCTGTAATCTGGAAACTGCTGGATTTACTGTTGGCTGATAGTTTGTTGGAAGACTTCGTCTTGGATTTCCATCACTTGTGGCACCACTGGAAGAAATCGAAGAGTTGCTGCTTGAGAGACTCGTCTTACCCACTTTGGCAGCGGCTAAACGCCGACGAAGCTTTGGCATGTCAAAAGGAAGATCGCTATAGGGGACATCCTCTTTCCGTACTTTGTGCAAACCATATTCAATACTGATACCACTATCAGAACCTGGAATGTCACCCTCTTGGGGAGGTCCAGGAAGGATGTGATGGAAATTACGAAACTCTTCTTGGATATTTCTGTGGTGAAGAGGAGTCTTCTGCCGGGCTATGACAGAATTCAAATCAGCTAAGTCTTGAGGGGAGGCTTTTTGGGAAAGCCCGCCAGTATCTGACGAAGGTTCTTGAGACTTATCAGATATGGGAGAAAGGATTTGGAATTTGGCTGACTGAATAAGTGAACGGTGTGGAGCACAGAGGTTTAAAAAGGGACGGGACATTAGGGACGAGTCACTTCCCAAGGACGAACTCTTATAACTACTGACTGCTGACTCGTTGCTCACTGTGCTTTTGTTACCGTCACTCATGGAGCTTCGCAAGCTCTCTAGACTTGACATGGCGCTCCCAGTAACAACGCTCTCTATGCTCGAGTATTTGACATTTACACCAGGAGGTATAAAGCAAGATTTAATATCTCGCTGAGAAGAGCTATCTAAAAGAACTTCCATGGAAGCATTGAGAGAGATATTACTCTGGCATGGAGGAGAGTTTCTACTCAAACCCAAAAGCTCTTTACTCAAGCTCTTCTTAATTGGAAGTTTGAGATCCTTCTGCCTTGGAGGGCTAAACCAACTGGAGGGACTTTTATCTGCAACGGGAGTCTTCTTGCAGAATTTTACAGGTAAGGGAGCAGTGCCAGGGGGACTTCGTAACTGTAGGGGTTTTAAAGGCAGCTTAGCAGGTATAGCCTGAGATTTACTAAGTTCCACTCGATTCTGCAATTCTGTCGTCATCTTGTTCTTGGCATTCTTCCTGTCCTTTTCAGCCTTTTTAAAATAATCATCGCTATGCATGTGTAGCGTTTGCAGGTCAGCTGAAAGTTCCTTTGTGTTTTGACCTTCAATGTAATCCTCAATATAATCATCCTCATCAAAAGAATCTGATGCTCTGTTTAGAATTTCGTCATCACTTTTCGACAACCCTATGGGGCGGATACGATGCTCTGTGATGTGGTGAGTGGACACGCTCCGTGCGGGTCGCGGTGCCTTGCCTCGACCGTGTTCGCGACGACGGCCCTTAGGGGTATACACGCCAACCTACACAAAGCGTAAAATCAAAACATTAATAAAAAGTTAGTGTTAATACACACAGGCAAACTTAACTACAATTCAAGTGAGATTTGGTAGCAGCTATCTTTGAAATGCGACAGGTTATTTTATATTAGAGTCATACACATGTTCGTATTATAAACTTTAACAATACCAATTAAAAAAAAATTTTTTTTAAATCAGTTATACCGTATATACAAATACTTAAAAATAGAATTTATAGCATTATATATAAAATAATATCACTTCCATGCATTTTACAATAATGTTATTAAACACTTTCTCTCTAATGCCATTAATCACGTAGGAAAGCGATCATATATGGTATGCATTAATGTCAATGCTGGGATCTTGTAAAAATGAGTAACCCCAAGAACCTCATGTCAAGATAAATAACCTCATATATTGTTAAGCTAGGCTAGGTGACTCGCCTTATAAATATGAATAACCAGAGAGCACCAGAGAATTGCTCTTCTTCACAATATTCCAATTCTGCACCCTAGGTTAGGGTAATATACCTGAAACTTGGGGTCTGAGGAGGTAGATGCGACTGCATTATTTGCCAGTATCCTGGAGCGATGACTCCCATTGCCGTTATTGGATTGCCCATTCTGTCGGGAACGGCGGCGAAGATTCAACAACTGCAGAATGGGGTGGTTGGCAATACGATCTATCAAGTCCCCTCCTTCGTCGTTTTTCTTCTCCACCTGGCGGAAGCACACAGAAGGCTGAGGCAGAGTTAGTAACATTCGTAATAAGCACAAGAAGATATCTTAACCAAGTCTACGTAAATTAATTGCAGTTGTCCCTCATCTTACATGGTTTTAAATAGCGCACTTTAGAATATAAAGCGTGGGAATACGTTAAAAAAATACAAATACAAAAAACTTTTCTCTAAAAAATACTATAACTACTACAGTACTGTTTTCACATACGTTTAAATTGTATTTGGCAAAGTTTAAGTACAGTGCAGTTATCTAGGCATAATTTCAAGTATACAGGAGGTTGGGAGGAGATTACATGCAAAACATAAAGACATTTATAAAGGGTCTTGACTGCAAAACATAAAGACATTTATAAAGGGTCTTGACTGCAGCCATTTCTGACTTATTTGGGGAGTGGTGGAACGAAGTGCCAGTGTAAAATGAGGGACATCTATATAGCCTACCTTGTATATAGTGGATATTATTCAATATACTTACAAATTTAAAACTGATAAGCTAAGATAATTTTAGATCGAAAATGTAAAAATAGAGACAAAGATGCAGGCACAATTTTTGTCAAAAGTATATACCGGTATATATCTGAAATGTTATATTTTTTAAATTGAGGTTGCCATTATCTACTAATATCATTCACGTATTGCAATGAAGTTAAAGACTTATTTAGCATAAATTACAAGTTACAATAAAATGTGATATTATTATTATTATTATTATTATTATTATTATTATTATTATAAGCCAAGCAACAAGCTCAGGTGGAAAAAGTAGGAGTATTAAGACTATATAAGTTACTATATGGAATATGAATCATGCTTTCAGCAAAATCAAATCATAACTGGTTTTTATTTCTGTTCATATTTTTAGTCTGAAGTGAACTCAACAGTATATACTTCTATTTCTAAATTTATTCTGATGTATATTAAAAAACATGTTCTATTTCTGAAGTCATTCAGTAAATGCCACAAAAATAATCTATATTATCCTGCAGTAAACTCAACAGTATTAATTAGCATTGCTAAAGTCATTATTTCGATTTTTCAAGTCATTCTGAGATAAATTTAACAATAATTATTTTTACTTCTAGAATCATTCTAAAATAATTTAAATTCTAATGTCATTCCTATGTAATAGTGTCTTTATTCTAGGGCCATTCTTTTGGGCAAAACGAAACACTAGTTATTATGGTATTTAAATATATTCCCCCATGGGAGGGCTAGAATAACTCCTCTAAGTTCCCCAATGTGTCATAAAACTCAAATAAACGAGTAAAGCAAGAGAACTGTGAATGCCCTCCTTTGCATTCCAAGAAAAAGAATCGTGTTTAATGCTTTGGCTCCACCATTCCCATTACATAGATAGAAATAAAAATAATAAATAATGAACATTAACACCTATGTTCTATTTCATCCAAATATAGTTTTTTACATTTTATGTGTCACTATAAGTTCCCATTTGGGCGTGTACACAGACAGAATAAAACTGAGGAGGTAAGGCTGAATGCCTTTCCTATCGCCGTGCCGTAGGTTTGAATGCAGGTCTCTCATCTTCCAAGATGAGCATTCTGCCACTACACTAAGGTGGTCCCAATCCAAATAATGTACAGATAACATCCCAGCAGTAATCATTAGTTTTCATACTTTATATTAGGATCATGTATATTTCTTAACCTTATATGTGTTGTCGTTACATATTTTCTTTTTTCTGTTTTATGTTACTATTAACTCCCATTTAAATGAGGGTGGATAGAAACCAGTGTTTATTGTTTTGACTAAAGAAAATTAACAATGATTATTCTAAAGTAAATCCAATTAGGTGCATAACGATTTATTCACTCTGAAGTATATTCAACAGTCTATACTTTCGATTTCAAAAGTCATTCTAAAGTACAGTCAATAATGTTTATAACAATTTCTTCATTCAAAGTAATATCAAGAGTGTACGTCTATCTCAAGATATTCTAAAGTAAATCCAATAATGTTTATAATGATTTTTTCATTCAGAGTAAATTCAAGAGTGTACTTATATTTCAAGTTATTCTGAAGTAAACCCAATAACGCTTATAACCATTTCTTCATTCTCAAGCAAATTCAAGAGTCTTTACTATCAATTTCATCGTCATTCTAAAGTATATACAATAATGTTTATGACCATATATTCATTCTGAATGAAGGTCAAGTCTTCATTTCTAATTCAAGTCATTCTGAAATAAATCCAGTAAAAAAAATTTCACTCCAAAGTAAATTCAGTTTCTTTAAAAGTCACTCTAGAGGGTATTCAATAATGTTTATAACAATCTCTTCCTTCTAAAGTCATTCCAAAAACATTTATAATAATTTCGTAATACTGAAGTAACTCCAACAGTCCTTATCTCTGTTTAAAGTCATTCTGATAAAAATAGCCTACCTTACTGTCAAAGGCAGTTTCGTATATTTGGCGACGACCCCTCTGCGCCATGGCATACTGGGTTTGGAGACTAAGGCTGGATAATGGACGGTAAGGCAACACAGCAAAAACCTGGAGGAAATTAAACTTCAAATTATCACTTGATATTAATTTTTTCTTTTCGCAGTTTTACATGTCACCCCATCTGAAAGGGGGTGGACACACAAGTTGGCGCTGGAAAATTAAGGCTGGATGCCTTCCTAACACTCCCATGGTGGGTTCACACATGGGTTTGTCATTTCCAGAGTCGAGCACTCCATAGCCACTGTGCTACTGCAGTACCCATTACTTGATGGTACATTGATTTGGGCAATAAAATATATACAGGTATATGTAAACCTAAAAAGGATTAAGAAGTGTTTTTGTTTTTATAATTTGTTTGGATAAATATTTTGCATTATGATAAACATTGTATTTATTTTTTGATATATGAGAAACACTGGAACTCTATAGATTTCAAGATGAATTATAATTACTCGATTGACTGTCTTTTGTGAAAAAGAGGTATCATTTTTATATCGTCCTTGGATTTCGCAGTGAAGTTAATAAGGTTAACCCTGTTGTGCTACTAGTCAGTTGTTCAGCAGTCGCTGTATTGTGAAAATGAGTCAGAGCGTACTCCTGGTTGTTCCAGTAATAAAGAAAGAACTGTAATCGTCTTTCTTTTATCCCCACAACTCTGAGTGTTATCTGCCATCATGTCTACTTCTACCTCAACAAGGTTCAATACCTTTAAATGACTTAAAATGGTAATGATGTGATTAACCTTGCCTTTTTAGCCCACAGTTTATGGGCATGACATAGATGGACAGCATATAGAATAAGCATATGAAAGGGACAACACAGTTATTTTGGTTTGGGGACATGATAAGAGAGATGAGACTGAAATGGTTTGGGCATGTGCTGAGGAGGGATGAGAGGTATGTTGGGAAAAAGATGCTGAGGATAGAGATGCAAGGTAGGAGGGGGAGAGGTAAGAAGGTTTGGAGGCACAGTGAGAAAGGCAAAACAGATGGTTTGGCGATGTGCTGAGGAGAGATAAGGAGTATGTTGGGAGAAGGCTAGAGAGATAGTTAGGATTGGAGCTGCCACACAGGAGTTGGAGAGGTAGACAATAGAGAAAGTTTATGGATGTGGTGAGGGAGGCCATGATAATAAGTGGTGTGATTAAGGAGGATGCAAGGAAGAGGAAAATATGGAGACAATAGATTGGTTGTGTTACCCCTGATGGGAGAGGCCAAAAGATTTGATGATGATGACGATGTTTAGTGGAAAAGGTGAGGGCAGGAATGCCATTCCCCACTCCCACATCACTTTTTTGTAAGGTTTCATGACATGAAAGGAAACTAAGTGGACACCTTTCTCCCCAATCAACAGAGATATACACTTCTATCATATTTTACAACAAGCAAGTAATGTAATGCACTTCTTTATGTGTCAAAATTAGTCCCAATTTGCGTGGGCAGACACAGGCATGTTGGAGCTGGGGAATCAAAGCTGGATGTCCTCCTAACACACCTCAGTGTATTCGAACTTGCATTAGTCGCTTTGCGACTTGTGCTCTCTTCAATTGAGCTACTGTGGCCTCATGCAACAAGCAGGTAATATGAGAGCATTATTCTATCACTCCTATCATGAACAAAACCACATATGCCACCAACACAAAATACAGTCCCTAAGAGCTCTGTGGAAAAGCCCAGAAACAACAGTGGCATTCCTTTGGGACTAGGGATTTTTTGGCCAGGCAGCTCAGGAAACAACAATAACAAGAAGTGAAAACTTCAAATTACAATAATTTACATACCAAAGACCTTGTTGCCAGAATCTGCCTAGTCATAATGAGAACATAGCTGCTTCGACCGATGTTAAATGCATTCTGCAGTCTCACTGTTACAAATTCTTATTCGGCTGCAGATCTTCCAAGCTCAAACATAACTTTCCTCACTAAAACATTATCCACAAAGTTCATCATACATATCCAGAAGTGAAAGGCCAGACATATAAAATTTCATATACAAATCTGAAAAGAAAAAACAGAGATATAAATAAATAATATATATATATATATATATAATATATATATATATATATATATATATATATATATATATATATATATATATATATATATATATATATATATATACACTGTACAGTGATCCCTCGTTTATCGCGGGGGTTCGGTTCTGGGACCACCCGCGAAAGGTGAAAATCCACAAAGTAGGAGCACCATATATATTATAGGTATTTTACATTTATTTTTACCTTTACTGTATTAACCCTCCATGCACTGTTAACAACTCACCCTTTACTTTATTAATAACAGCGTGCAAGCGTAAGTTTATATGAACATGATAGGTAAGCTTACCGTGAATGACGTGATGATGATGTTTACATACTCCACAGCCAATGACAGCTTTACGGCTGCTTTTTGCGAGAGAAGAACATGGTAATGGGGAGTTGCTGTCACTTTTTCTTCTTTTGGGCGAAGATGGCCTTGTAAAGAGTCATGGCATCATCGATAATATTGCAGAAGTGCGCCGAACGAACAATATCATCGTCATACTCCTGTGACAGTTGTTGGAGTTCTTTGGCCATGTTATACATGGCTGCCAACCATTCGAGAGTAAGGCCAGGTTCTTCGACTTCATCGTGCACTTCCTGTTGTTGCTCTTCCTCTTCTTCGCTAGCTGATTTTGTCATTTCCTCCAAGTCTTCATCAGTCAACGGCTGCGAGTGGCAATTGACGAGTTCAGTGATGTCTTCATGAGTCATATCTTTAAAGCCTTCTCCTCCTAGCAATGCAGCCAACTTCACAACTTTCTCAACTGCCGAGTTATGCACTTCATCAGGAGCAAATCCCTTGCAGTCGTAGATGACTTTGGGCCACAATTTCTTCCAGCTGGCACTGATTGTGGCTGGCTTCATCTCTTTGAATGAATTCTGAATATTTTGAAGGCAGGTAGCAATCGTGTAGTTACGCCAGTATGACTTCACTGCGAATTCTTTGTCCGTATCCATGGAGTCAACCAGGTTTGCCTGGGCATTTCGTGTGTAGAGGGCCTTTAACGCACGAATAACGCCTTGATCCATAGGCTGAATCAGTGATGTTGTATTCGGTGGCAGGAGCTCTACCTGAACACTGTTATAATGGAGATCAGTTGTCTGGCCACCAGCATTATCCATCAAAAGAAGGACTATTATATTCAAGGCACTTCTCTGCAAGATAAACTTTGACCTGAGGGATAAAGCATTGGTAAAACCAATCCAATGTGAGGCTTTTCGTGATCCAGGCCTTAGGGTTATGCATCCAATACACTGGTAGCAGATTCTTGTTTTTATTCTTCAAAGCCCTAGGGTTCTTTGACTTGTAGATAGGCCCTGGCTTTGACATAAAGCCCGCAGCATTCACGCACATGACGAGGGTAACGCGGTCTTTGTGCGCTTTAAACCCAGGGGCTTTAGCTTCTTCCTTGAAAAGAAAAGTGCGAGACGGCATTCTCTTCCAAAATAACCCAGTCTCATTCATGTTGAACACTTGCTCAGGAGCATAACCGCCTTCCTCGATAATTTTCTTCTAGTCGTTGTTCACATAATCTTCAGCTGCAGCTGTATCTGCAGAGACAGCTTCACCAAGCACCGAAACGCTCTTTAGGCCAAAGCATTTTTTAAATTTGGCGAACCATCCCTTGCTAGTAGCGAACGATGGTTTCCTCGGTGGAGAATCGCTGGACAATCTTGGTTGTGGGTTTTCCATTTCTTCTTCTTTCTCCTCCTCCTCACGGTTGCCACTGTCGTCGTCGGGTTCATTTGCAGCGAATGTCTCATACAGCTTCTTCACCTTTGTTTGTATGATACTCATGTCTAAGCTGAGGTTCTTCTTCCTGCAATCAGCAATCCACAGGGCCAAAGTAGATTCCATCCATACTATTATCTTATTGCGGGGTGTTACGACCCTCTTCGCTGTTTTGCTAAAAGTAAGAGTCGCTGTCTTCCTGATATTCGCCTTGTCCTTCTTAATGTATCGAACAGTAGATTCGTTGATACCAAAATGGCGGCCGACATCCGAGAACCTTCTTCCTTCCTTCAGCGTATTTAACAGTTTTACCTTATCTGCTATGGTCAACATCTTCCTTTGCTGCTTAGGCTCACTACCAGAAGCCTTAGAAGATGAAGGATGCTTGGGCAGCATTGAAGGGGTTGAAATATATGTTTCACAAAAAACACAAGCACAACGTATTAAGAGGCACTACGTGAACGGCATACATGTGAGTAACTGAATGGGTGAGGCGAGACAATGGAAGACTGGGAGAATCAAGTTTCAATAAAAAATCCAATCAGACCCCAGGATACAGAACATACAGAATACAATTCTGTAATTTGTCGTCTCCCACCCATCAGCCAATAGCATCTCGTGTACTGTCTCATGTAGGTGCGACCCTTTGAGCTTTCCAAGACGCCGATACCGGTATCGTATTTTATATGGTGCAATACAGTACTGTGAGTTACATGTTTAAATTTATGTTTTTATCTGTTTTATTATTCTTAGGCTAGGAAATACTTTTTTTTATCAATAAAATAATGAAAATACTGGAAATTTTAATATGTACTATCTCACGTAGGTGCGACCCTTTGCATTTTCCGAAACGCCGATACCGGTATCGTATTTTATATGGTGCACAGTTACATGCATAAATTTATGTTCTTTTCTATTTTCCACTGTTTTATTATTCTTAGGGTAAGAAATACTTTTTTTTATCCATAAAATAATGACAATACTGGAAATTTTAATATTTCCACATATCGTGGATTCCCGCATATACCCAGAAAATCTGCGATATAAAATACATATGCTTGCCAAACAAATCCACGAAGCACTGACTTCGCGGTAGGTGAATCGTGATATAGCGAGGGATTACTGTATATATATATATATATATATATATATATATATATATATATATATATATATATATATATATATATATATATATATATATATATATATATATATATATATATATATATATATATATATATATATATATATATATATATATATTATATATATATATATATATTATATATATATATATATATATATATATATATATATATATATATATATATATATATATATATATATATATATATATATATATATATATATATATATATATATATATATATATATATATATATATATATATATCCAATCTATCTCTTTATGATTAAAATCTCCCATAATCAAAATCCTACATTTTCTCTTCCGTGCCATGTTAACAACTCAATTTATGACTTCAATAGTACCTATATGACTTTCCTCATAAACTTCTAGCCTATGTTGGCTCCTTGGTGGGTTATTTACAACAGTTATTATAATCCTCTTTGACCCAGTATTTATACGAGCAACAAGAAATTCTTTGAACTCATTTTCTATAGCCAAGTTTATATCTTCAACCTGAATTCTTTCACTTATGAGCAGAGCCATCCCTCCACCAATCCTCTCAGATCTTTCAACCCTTAATATTCTGAAGCCCTTAAGAAAAACTGTGACAATATTTATGTCCTTATTCAGCAAAGACTCTGTAACTGCTACTATATCTGCCTTACTGTTGTGAATCTTATCCTTTAATTCTACTGCCTTACCACCTAATCCATCAGCATTTGTGTATAACAATCTTAATGAGGCCCCATCCCCCGATGTTCTGTCATTATCTTCTTTATATCCCCTTTGTCTGGAAGAACTCTGAAATGAAAATTTTTCTTCTCTTCTTCATTGCCTTCCTCATTTAACCTTCTTGCCTCTTGCAACAAGTTTTTTATCCTTTCCATCTCTTCCTGTGTTCTGTATCGTCTAATGAACACTTCTTTGAATTCTTGAAGGTTTTTTAGACTTTTTTATCTCAACAATATTTCCCTACATGTTTCCCCTCTCTCAAAGGTTACTTTTGTTGGTCTCGGCTTTCCTTCCCTCGAATATTTACCTAGTTGGTGAATGTTTACAATATCAGCAGGACCACGTACTACTCCAAGCTTTCTTATCAGGTCTACGACCCTAGCTTTATTTTCTTCAAGTCTCCCCTGCCATGTTGGCTCCTGGGATTCGCTTATGCCTGAGATTACCACTGTCTTCTCTTTATCAAGTGCCTGTTTAATCAGTGAATTTGCCCTTTCCATCACGTCTGTCATATTTTTGATCACTGTGTCTTTATAGTCAACTGTTTGTATGTTTTCCAGTGCCACCACCTTCACAGCTCTTTTACTGCCACATTCCCCTTTAGTGCATCAGCAAATGAAGTTTTCATGGCATCAAGTTCTGTATTCAGATCCTGAAACTCTTTTCTAAACTGTTCGGTGTTTTCCTTAATCTGGACATTCCAAGCTGCAATCTTGTCTCTCCCAGAAGAGAGCAGTGAACTAACACTTAATTTATTTAGGTTGTCATTAAGCTGTTTGTTGTTATATTCTTGTTTAAAAATTCTGGTTTCTAGTTCACTCTTTTCCCCTTCCAGCTTCTTTCTTTGCTTCCTCCAAACATCTTATTTCCTCTCTGATGTTTCATTCTCTTTCATATCTCTATCCATACTCCGAATTTTATCATCAAGGTTTATAACCACTGTCTCTAAATCCTTGATTTTCTGTTTTATTATCCCAATAGCTACTCCTCCTCCTGCTGCTACATCCCATGGAGATCCTCTATCATCCCTCCCCGACCAATGGATTGGGGGGGTGGGGGGCTGGGACAGAGATGACCTCATTTTCATGTTTTCCCTTTCACAGAATATAGAAAGAAGAAGAAAAAAACGAGGAAAAAAAAAGAAAAGCTTTTATTTAAGCTTCACACATAATTTCTATATCTTCATATAAGTACAGTACTATGTAGTTACTCAATTCATTTCTCTTCTGGTAACACACATCCTAACTTCAAATTTGACTTTGGTAATTTGAGGGGGGAAAAAAGCAAAACAAAAGTCTACTTGAAAGAAAATTCGAATTTGTATCTGAGGAGACACCACACCTGCTTCTGCTATATATTCTTCTTAACTGATAAACTTACTTGCTAACCAAGGTATGTTATCACAGGATCACTCTTATATCTAACTCAATTTATACAAAATAAAAAATAATTAAAGAGAAGGCTAAAAGAAAAAAATGAAAAAAATAAGACAGCTGTGTTACTTGGCAACTTAACTCAGTACTGTTGACAGGTGTATTTTTAATATTTATTCAATTATTCAATTATATCATGTATCAAACTAACTATCAAGTTAATATAAATGGGAAGGATATTGAATTTTAACAATATATGGAACCACAGGATAAGGTAAACAGCTGTAATAGCTCTCCCCAATTTACACAAAAAATTAGGTAATGTGATGTGATGGCTTCGCCTCTGGCAAATCTTCTAAACTTCCTTCAAGGCAGGACAGGACAGCTTCTTTTCTTTCTCCTCTCAAAAGTGTTCTCAATTTTTTCCTATAATATTTTGGACATTCTCGTTAACTACAAATATAATTTTATTTTACTCACAATACTCTGCAGAATCTCTTATTTAGTCAAAATTTGCTTACGTTTTATACTTAAGTCTTGGTCACTCAAAAACACAAGGAAAAATTTAAGAGATACTGAATATGTGTTCTAATGCCGGCTGTGTGATTACCTAATTGTGTTTACGGGAAAGAGCCAAAAGCTCGTATCTTCCCGTCTCCTGATCGGTTCCATTTTATACTTAGTGATACTTATCATACCTGTCCTTAAAGCTATGGATTGAGATAGCATTAACTACCTCCTCGCTTAGCCAATTCCAATTATCAATACTCTTACACTGAAAAACTATTTCCTTACATCCTGCAAACAAGTTTTCTTACGAAGCTTCAAACTATGACCTCTAGTTCTAGAGCCAGCCATATCAAAATATCGATCCCTATCCACTCTATCATAACCATGAAGGAATTTAAAGACTGTCACCATATCCCCCCTCACTCTTCTAGCTTCGAGTGATGGTAAGTCTAATTCCCTCAGCCTCTCATCATTACTGAGATTGCGTATTTCTGGCACCAGTTTCGTGGCATGTCTGAACTTTTTCAAGCTTAACTATGTGCTTTTTCAAGTGTGGATTCCAAAAGGGGGCTGCATATTCGAGTTTTGGCCTCACATAGGTTACATAAATATTTCTGAACATTTCCTTGTCTATGTGCCTGAAGGCTACCCTTACATTTGATAAGAATGCATATGCTGCCCTTACTATGCCATTTATATGTATTTCTGGAGACAAATCTGCCAGTATGTTTACTCCTAGATCTCTCTCATTTTCTGTCTCTTGAAGTTGTACTCCAGCCACCGAGTAGTCAAGCTTGGGCCTTCTTACACTTGTACCCATTCTCATTACCTTACATTTTGAAGTATTGAATTTCATTAGCCACTTTTCTGACCACTCATGCAGATTATTTAGATCCTCCTGAAGTTCTCTACCATTGTTCTCGTTTTATACTTTCTTCACAATCTTTGCATCATCTGCAAACATATTCATGAATGAATTTACAGACTCTGGTAGGTCATTTACATATACAAGGAACAAAAGTGGCCCTAAAACTGAACCCTCTGGAACTCCACTACTAACTCTTCTCCATTCAGACACTGAGTGTCTTACTCTAACCCTCTGTTCCCTTCCTTCTAAGTAAGTTTTTATCCATTCCAAAACATTTCCACCTATTCTAGCCATTGCTTGCAGCTTCCTAATAAGTCTCCCATGTGGAACAGTGTCAAACGCTTTCTGGAAGTCTAGGAATATGCAATCTGCCCAGCCCTCTCTTTCCTGTAAGATTCGGCTTACCTCATCATAAAATTCTAATAAGTTTGTTACTGTTGATCTACCTTCTCTGAAGCCATGTTGCCTCACTGACAAAAAGTTGAAGGATTCCAAGTGAAGAGAGATATGTTCCCTTAGGTGTTTCTCCATAACTTTGCAAACTATGCTGGTCAAGGAAACTGGTCTATAGTTCAGAGCTGTATCCCTCCTTCCCTTTTTGAAGATAGGTATTACATTTGCTTGTTTCCAGCATCTTGGAATCTCCCCTGACTCCAGTGACTTTTTAAATATGATACTTAGTGCCACTGATATTGAGTTTGCGCATTTTTTAAGCACATGAGGGGATATGTCATCAGGACCTGTAGCTTTATGAACATCTAAATCCATCAGCGCTTTGCATACCTCTGTGGCTGTAAGGTTGATGTTCTCTAATACCAGCCCTTGAGCTTCTATCTCTGCAATCTGAGGGGGTGGGGTATTTTCTACTGCAAATACTGACTGAAACTCCTTGTTCAATTCTTTGCAGATCTCTTCATCCGTCTCAGTGATGCTTCCATCCGCTCTCTTTAGCCTTAAAACCTGTTCTTTTACCTTCAGTTTTCCTCTGATAAAGCTGTGGAAAAGCTTGGGATTTTCTTTAGCCTTCCTGGTGATGTCCCTCTCATAGTCTCTCTCTGCCTCTCTCCTTTTACTTAGGTAGTCATTTCTTGCTCTTTTGTAGGTTTGCCAGGCATTTATGTTTTTTCTCCTCCTATACCTTTTCCAGCATTTGTCTCTCCACTCCTTAGCTCTTTCACACCCATTATCGAACCATTTCTCTCTGGCATGAATTACACCTACTTTGGTGACAGGTATGCAGCAATCTACTATCTTCCCATATTTCTCACAAAAGATGTCATACATTTCTTGTACAGATTTGTTGTAAAATAAGGTTCTCCAGTCAATAACTGTGATTACCTAATTGTGTTTACGGGAAAGAGCCCGAAGCTCGTATCTTCCCGTCTCCTGATCGGTTCCATTTTATACTTAGTGATACTTATCATACCTGTCCTTAAAACTATGGATTGAAACAGCATTAACCATATGTGAAAACATGAATCATATTTACCCTGACCGGGACTTATAATTACTAAGCCAAGGCACTACCAACTACACCACAGAAGACCTTCTGTGGTGTAATTTGTAGCGCCTTGGCTTAGTAATTATAAGTCCCAGGTTCAAGTCCCTGTCGGGATATAATATATATATATATATATATATATATATATATATATATATATATATATATATATATATATATATATATATATATATATATATATATATATATATATATATATATATATATATATATATATTTATATATATGGTGGGAAAAGCCCATTAAATAAAACAACGAAAATATATATAAAAGGTACTTATTAATTTCGTGACCTAAACTGGCCACCTTCTCAAAGACTAAGGAAGAAGCCAAAAAAGCTGAAGAAAAGACTGAGGAGAGTGAAGCAATGGACGTTAATTGGGAAGCTGATGGATAGTAGGAAGAGGCAAAACCTAATGGCCATACAGAAATGGAAGCCAAAGTCACAAATGGAGAATCTGAAAAGTGCCTGGCAGATGATAATGAGACCGCCCCTAGGAAAAAGGCCAAGGTTCAAGAGGAAAGTACTGAAACAGTTGCAGAAACTACAGCTTAATATTTTGGTTTGAAGGTGTATCATGTACTTGGAAATCATACTTCCTGTTCATTTCCTGTTGTACTTTGAGAAGGTGGCCAGTTTAGGTCACGAAATTAATAAGTACTTTATATATATATATATATATATATATATATATATATATATATATATATATATATATATATATATATATATATATATATATATATATATATATATATATATATATATATATATATATATATATATATATATATATATATATCTTCGTTGTTTTATTTAATGGGCTTTTCCTACCAGTTTAGACTGTATGTTAACAGTTCAGTGTTAGTAATATATATATATATATATATATATATATATATATATATATATATATATATATATATATATATATATATATATATATATATATATATATATATATATATATATATATATATATATATATATATATATATATATATATATATATATATATATATATATATATATATATATATATATATATATATATATATATATATATATATATATATAAGCAAGGAATTCTATTTATATATGATACCATTCATAGGCAAACATTGAGATTTTTATCTGTAAACATTTAGGCAGGGAAATATTCTATTCATAACTGATACATTGCATAGCCAAATATTGAGACTTAGGTTGTTTCTGCATTTAATTTTTTGTGAACAAATAACCTCAACAAACATACTTAGAAATAAGATACTATCAGTCTACTGATAGCTGACGATCAATTCGGCTGCTGGGGCCTTGGAACAATATATAGTAGCTACTGTGAACAAGCCAGTTAGTGAATGGGGAACTCTGTGATGAACAGAGAATGATAAGTTCTCTTCATGAGTAATACTATACTTTTATAGTCAGTCACATATCAGGCTCAGACCCTGGTAGTCATGTATCAGCCATAGTCGCATATCAGCCTCGGACCCTGCTAGTCGTGTATCAGCCGTAGTCGAGCATCAGCCTCGGACCCTGTTAGTTGTGTATCAGACTCTTGGATTATCGGTCAAGCAAGTCTACTGCCTCTCCCATTTGCCCAGGTGTACAGCCTCTTGTAAATATATATGTAGTCTCTTGAAAATATACATGTATATATTTTCTCATAATAGACTTTAAGGCCAGAACCGAGTATTTCCTTCAAGAATCTATATCAACAATACGGAATGTCTATTATAGCAGTAGTAGTTTAGCCAGTAGAAACAGGGAGTCTTGGGTATGGGAAAATACAAATTAAAAAGACTAAAAGCACACCTATATCAGACATAAAAAACACACATACATCATCAATTTAGGAAACTACTGGTTTCAATTTACATAATAAAAAAAATTCAACCTTTATCATAATAAATAGTAACTTTACAAATCCATATGCTTAAGAAATCAAATTATAAGACGTTGTAAGAATCCCCTATAAATAACAGTACCATTGCCTTAAACATCAAAATCATTTAAAAGGGGCAAAATCAAGCCAACTGTATCTGTTAAGTTGAAGTATAGTGTGTTCAGAGGTGTCAGGTTACCTTTGGTACATTATTTTTTTCTTCTTTTTTTTAAGAGTGTGACACCGGGACAGGCAGAAACTGCCCTCATCAACAAAGGCCCGGGCACGAGAAAATACCATGACGAAGGAAAAGAAAAAGGTTAAGGGCAAGGCAGAGATGAGGTAATGTCACACAAAGGGAAACGACAGACAGAAAAAAACAGTCAAAGTAAAGAGGACCCAGAGATACGGAGGACTAGGTTCTGAGATGACGATAGATCTGCTTTTTGAAGGATGAAAGGTCATAAGAATTAGGAAAGACAGAAGGAGGAAGAGAGTTCCAGAGTCTGGAGGTAGATGGGAAGAAGCAGTCGCTGCACCGACCAATCCGCGAGCTACAAATCTCCACACAGTACCTGTGAGATGAGGCCGCTTGGCAAGTATTACGCGGCCTCGGCAGTGGAGGAGGGATGCAACTTGCCAACTCATCAGAGCAGCGATGGAAGTAGTAGCGATAGAAAAGCGAAAGGGAAGATACCTTACGGCGAAGAGAGAGAGAATCCAGGTTAGAAGTAAGAGAAGGATCATTAATGAGTCTGACTGCCTTAGATTCAACCCTATCAAGAAGATAAGTAAAGGAAGAAGCACCCCAGATGTGTGAGCAGTATTCTAAGCAGGGGCGGATAAGACCTTTGTAAATTTTAAGTAACTGCAATGAGGAAAAGTAATGACGAAAACGAAACAAAACCCCCAATTTTTGGGGTGAAGATTTAGAAATTTGGATTATGTGATTCCTCCAAGACAAGTTAGAGGCTATATTGATTCCTAATATATTGATAGAGTTAAGAGGGTAAATTTCATTAGTTTCGAAGACAATAGGGTTATCAGGAGGAGAAGAAGATAAAGAGATAGCCAGAAACTGTGTCTTGGAGGCATTAAATTTAACTAAATTTTGAGTGCCCCATTCAGATACTCTCTGCAAATCGGAGTTAAGAGTAGAAGAAAGAGTGATACGAGATTGATACGAGTAACAGATGAAGGTTGTGATGAAAAGGCAGAGGAAAAGTGAAGGGTAGAATCATCGGCAAAGGCATGAAGAAGAGAGGAAGATGGGGATTGTAGAAGATCATTGATGAAGAGAAGGAAGAGAGTAGGTGAAAGAACAGAGCCCTGTGGAACACCACTGGAAACAGAGAAAGGGCTAGATGTCGCGTCATCAACAACTACAGATATAGAACGGTCAGTAAGAAAACTGGAAATCAGAGAACAGAAAGAAGGGGTAAAGCCATAGGCAGGGAGTTTGGCCAACAGAGCCTTGTGCCAGACTCTGTAAAAAGCCTAAGAGATATCAAGGGCGATGACAAAGGATTCCCCATAGTTCCTCAGAGAAGATGACCATACATGAGTAAGATAGGACAAGAGATCACCAGTGGATCTTGCTTTGCGGAAGCCGTACTGGTGATCGGAGATAAGTGAGTTAGATTCAAGGCATTTCAAGAAGTGAGCATTGAGCAAAGTTTCGAAAACTTTAGCAAGAGGAGGTTAGAGCAATAGGTCGGTAGTTAGAAGGAATAGAGTGGTCACCCTTCTTAGGAACAGGTTGAACTAGAGCATGCTTCCAAGATGAAGGATAGATACTGGTTGACAGAATGAGGCGAAAAAGACGGCAAAGCACGATAGCCAGTTCATCGGCAAACTCCTGAAGGAACCTTGCAGGGATACCATCGGACCAGATGCCTTGTGTGTCTTTAGCGAGCGAAGAAGGATAAGGGAGGGCATAGGGTTAGAGAGGGGAAAAGACTGAGGAACAGGTGCGCTGGAATCGTTGATAGAAGAGTTGGCAGAAAAATGAGAGCCAAAGAGAGTGGCTTTGTCAGTGGGAGAGCAAGCTATAGAACTTTATCTTTAAAGCAGTTCTGGGTAATAAAGCATTATTAGACAGCAAGGATGATTTAAGTTATATATATGAAGGTTAGTGGAGTCTTATTTATTACAAACCATACCAAAAGAGCAGTGGTTTGTGTTACAATTAGTCCCCATTCAAATAGGGGTGGACACAGACATGTTGGAGCTTGGGAATTAGGGCTGATTGCACTTTCTAATGCCCAGTGATGGGATCAAACCAAATTTAGTGTTTCCTGACTCATCCACTTTACCACTGAGCTACCGCCGTCTCATTCATTTCCATACAAAAAAAAATTAACTTGAATTTCGAAAAATATCTCAAGAGTGTATTTGGTACTTGCTTTCTAAGAATGCTCTCACAACTCACGTAAAAGAAATATTAAAAACATTAAAAATTTTCATTGTAACTAAAAAAAAAACAATTCTATGACCAACTTGCTTCTTAAGTAGTGTTAAGTTATATTAGTTCACCCCTGACTTCAAAGGCGCTCCCCTATAAGTAATGGTGGAGGAGAGTGAATATATCACAGAAAATAATAATTTCCAAAGGAAATAAAAATTAAAACCATTTAAAACACATTAAAAAACAATAGAAATCCACAATATCAATGACCATTTCGTTGCAAAGCAGAAAACAATACATTTCTTCATTCGTTAATGGTGGTATGAAATTAATCAAATTTAATTACATTTATTTCATTTCCAGTTTCCTGGTTAACATTTATTACTTAAAAGTGTAATTTTGCCCAATCCCAAATCAGTAATCATCAGTAAATATTAAACATCAAAATATCAAAATAAAATTAATCCAATTCTAAATTTCGTAACAACGTAAACGAACAAAATAAATGGGTATGACTCATCCACTCGTCCACCCCCCCCCCCTATTTTTCAACGTTTCCCTACAGGGCATATTTCACTACTTTTTTCACTATTCCACGCCATCTATTTCATCGAGAACGTTTTTAATATTCACTTAGTGCTTATCAAGACCCTACTGTAGAAGAATTAGGTCTTCTTTAGGAAAATAAATTCATCCACTGTTCTTCCCAGGTTCTTTTGCAACGTCTCCTTTCACGACGTATTTCACACATTTTCACAAGATTTACAACTTCAAAAACGTCTTTTAATATTCACCTGCTGCTTATGGAAGAACTCCTGTAGAGGAACTTAGTCTCCTTCAGGAGAGAAATGCGAATACGAGGATCATCTTTTCCCTGACAGCGTAATGACTAAGGACGCATGTGCGTCGTCTGCTTGTTTACGCATTGACAGGACCATGTTCGATTGTATTCGTAAGGCTTTAAATAATTTGATATAATTTTATTCCCATTAAAAATTCATTAATATTAACATCTTAAAGTACTTGTATTTTATTCTTGTTGTGAATTTTGTAATATATTGAGAAAGTCTTAGAATAGATGATAATTAATATATATATATATATATATATATATATATATATATATATATATATATATATATATATATATATATATATATATATATATATATATATATATATATATATATATATATATATATATATATATATATATATATATATATATATATATATATATATATATATATATATATATATATATATAATATATATATATATATATATATATATATATATATATATATATATATATATATATATATATATATATATATATATATATATATATATATATATATATATATATATATATATATATATATATATATATATATATATATAATATATATATATATATATATATATATATATATATATATATATATATATATATATATATATATATATATATATATATATATATATATATATATATGTATGTATATATGAAAAATCTGAATAGGTTTCATTTACAAATAAAACATTATTATTATTATTATTATTATTATTATTATTATTATTATTATCCACACAAATTTTAACACCAGGGGGCTCGAACTCGTATCAGAGGCTTGCGACATGAGTCTCATATTCAAAAATAATTCCATGCATAATAGTATTGTTAATACCACGGCTTCATTATGATATATATATATATATATATATATATATATATATATATATATATATATATATATATATATATATATATATATATATATATATATATATATATATATATATATATATATATATATATATATATATATATATATATATATATATATATATATATATATTTAAACTCTACATATAACTTTAGCAAGTTAATATGAAAGGGCTATTTGAGGGATGCCTTTAGGTGCTGTGAATATGTATGTAATTACCTATTTGTGTTTACGGGAAAGAACCCCATGCCCGTAACAACCCGTCTCCTGGTCGGTTCCATTTTTGTACTTAGTGATACTTATCATGCTTGTCCTTAAAGATATGTGTTGAGTTAGCATTAACTACCTCTTTGCTTGGCCAATTCTAATCATCAACTACTCTTACACTAAAAAAAAAGTACTTCCTTACATCCTGGAAAGAAGTTTTCTTACGAAGCTTCAAACTATGACCTCTAGTTCTAGCGCCATCTATGTAAAAATATCGATCCCTATTCATTCTCTCATAACCTTAAAGGAATTTAAATACCATCCCCATACCTCCTCATTATTCTTGCTTCAAGTGATGGTAAGTCTAATTCCCTCAGCCTATCCTCATAAATGAGAGTGCGTATATCTGGCACCAGCTTCGTGGCATGTTTTGAAACTTTTTTCCAGCTTAACTATGTGTTTTTCGAGTGTGGATTCCAAAAGGGGGCTGCATATTCAAGCTTTGGCCTCGCATAGCTTACATAAATATTTCCTTATCCATGTGCCTAAAGGCTACCCTTACATTTACTTAAAAAATGCATATGCTGCCCGTACTATGCCATTTATATTCATTTCTGGAGACAAATCTCCCAGTACATTTAATCCTAGATCTCTCTCATTCTTTATTTTTTTAAGGTTCTGCTCCTTCCATTGAAAAGTCAAGCTTGGGCCTTCTCCCACGTGTACCCATTCTCGTCACCTTACATATAGCAGCATTGAATTTCATTAGCCACTTTTCTGGCCACTCATGCAGACTATTTGGGTCTTCCAGAAGTTTTTACCATTGTTCTCATCTCTTACTTTCTTTGCATCATCTGCAAACATATTCATGTATGTATTTATATAACCGACTCTCAGTAAAAGAAATATGTATCAATCCAGTACTTGGAATTTTCATTCAGTTCCTTCTATGTCGCTCCTATTCCAGTAACTGTATATATCCACCTGTTTACACTCAAAATCCATCACACACCAACATATCATAGCTGGGACAGTAACTTTTAAAGATGATTTCAAGTATACCTCTCCCTGTATAATATACTTTATATTTCTCTACAGCTTTGTCTTTTTCAATTTAGTGGTCTAGTCTTATGCATTAATTATGCTCTGCTCTATTAAATACTTTTTCCTGAGACTTACAATTCAACATAAATTTTTGTGTATTTTGAGAGGTCTCCAACTTTTTATTCCTGTAAGGAATCATCTTTTCTATTACTTTCCCATATACTATACTAAAGGTTAAGTCGTATTCTGCAGTAGACCAGTGGCTTATATACTTGACTGGAAAAGTGACAAACCCCAAATAGAACCCACCACGGAGCATTAAGAACATCCAACCATAATCAGCATTAATAGTGACATAAAACGGTAAAAAACAACTACCAACAGTGACTATCGATCAATTAGCCTATACAGGTATTATAATAAACAGCTGACTTGTACGGTCAGGTACACAGGCCTTGGTCAGGAACTATGCTTACCATCGCTTATGCAGCATGAGGGAGACTAAAGTAGCCTGGTAGTTAGAATACTCGACTCATGAGGAGACAGACCCTCTATTGAGCCAACCTTGGAGCATCCAGCCTCTATCTCAACCTTCAATCTCTGACCACCCCCATTTGAATGGGGAATAATAGTGACACATATGTTAAAATTAATAACTCTCTAATACATCAGTATAATATGCTTAACTTATATGATGGAATTAATTAATGTTATTTCAATTATTCCAATACTAATTCAAAGTACAAAGGTAACTGACAACAGGTCTTTCACTCAAGCTCTTGTGGACACTATTTGCAGTTTACTGTTTATGTAATTTCAATCCAGTATTTCCTAGCTTCAGGTATTTATTACCATTTTATACGCCACTAATAATATCACTTCAAATAAGGGTGGACAGAGGTTAGAGCTGGGAATTTAATGCTGGATACCCTTCGTAACACCCTGGGGTGGACTAGAACATGGGTTTGGAACCTCCCAGGCCAAGCTCTTCAACCTTTGTGCTATTGCAGTCCCCATGTTTTGTCACTCAATCTCTACTTGAATGAGGGTGGACACAGGTTGGAGCTGGGGAATAAAGGCTAGACGCCCTTTATAACACCACAGCAAGGTTAAACATGGGTTTGTCACTTCCAGAGTCGAGCACTCTAACCACTGCACTACTGTGGTCCTCTGAAGCTATGAGTATATTAAAAAAAAATATATATTTATTGATGATGCAGATATTTAATGATAATTATCATTGTTAAACAAAATTCTAAGCCAGTCACGTTCAGCTCAATTTGCCTCTATCGTACCACCTTACATTTCTTTGATCTTTAAAAGCCTTACAATATACAATCTCGCATGCTGGTATGGATAATTTTAATCAGACTTCCAATCATTCCTTAAAGAATCCTATTTGGTGAACATAGTCGATCATTTTCATTATAATTATTTTCTCTCATCTCTTCATTAGTCATAGAATGCACCTGACTGATGAGGATATAATGTTTAAGCCCAATTCTTTGTCATTACTAATTCTCATTCAATTGTGGGTGGGTAGACAGATTGGGTATGACGAATCAAGGCTGGACAACAATTCTAACACCCCAAGTAGAGAGTTCTAACCACTGCCCTACCATGGTCCCCATGTTGAAGAAATGATCATATGACAATTACCTAACCACTGTGCCTTATACTTATAGCAAATCCTAAATCAGCTAGTATTTGGTTATATATATATATCTATATCGAAGAGCCATAATCCACCTTATGGGGGGATCGTGGAGTCAAAGCGAAAGTTTGGCTCTGTAGGAGGAAGATACAGAGGCAGGGATTTCCAGTCCCCTCGATCTGCCGACTCTTACAACACGCAGGGAACACAATGGTGGTAATCTTGCTCTACTGCCTCAGGGAGACATGAATATGGCCGTACAAACAATAAATTCTGCATTATACCTGGTTATCTCACTCATCATATAATGAAAGTAATGACAATAAAGTTCATATTTTATTAAGTTCATTAAAAAAAGGTTAAACAAAAATCTTAGATAAATCCTATTGTACTATCACAATTGACCATCAGACACAGTCTATGGCTGATACAAAATGTATAAAAAATATCTATTGTAAACAAACAAAAAATACAAAGAATTACAATTTGACTATTCTGTAAAAAAAATAGTAAAAGAAAAAAAAAGTGTTCACCACTTCAGATTATGCATCTTAGGTAAAAATAAAAAAAAATTTAATGGCATTTTGTAATCCCCACTTGAATGGGGATGGAAAAAGGCAAGCTTAAAATGCGTGCATAACACTCCAGAAATATGGCTATACTGAGTACATTTATAGTATTCATGGCTTCTAATACAACCAAATGCAGATTCCTCTCCATATTTGTAAGTACATAACTTCTGTACTGCAGTATATGAAAAAATAAAAATGGCATCCATTTCTTATTTAAAGTGCATTTTTGTCAACTGTATAAATTTTTGAAATCTGTCATGTCAAAATGCACTCCTTATACAGAAAAATATTCTACTATTACTACAAACTCAGGAAGTAAATATTACATTCACCAGGCCTTGTGTTTAAAATCTTACACTAATCATTAAAAAAATCACTTGGGGAAAAAAAGAAGCTAAAAAAAAAAATAAAAATAAAAATATCCAATACAAAATAAAAAATAACTAATGGACTTTAAAAAAAAATTCCAATTCAGAATTTGGAAATACAGTATGCACAACTGACATGCTTGATATAATAATAACATTAATAAAATATTCCATTATAAAATATCAATGATATAATGTAAACGAAATTAATAACATAAAACTACTCAATAAATGAAAAGTAATAAAAAGTATTTCTGAAATATAAAATTCATTGTAAGCATTCCCCCAAATAAAAAAAAATCATCTTCTTCTTCCTCTATTTGCGTTCCCATTTTCCGAATGGAAATATAAACTAAATATAAAACGACTGAATAGAGTAAAAGCTAATCTAAATAAATAAACTTCACATCGTAACTTGATAATACTACATCGAGATGTGGTGACAGTGCAATTACCATCCCAATTCTGTAGTTAATATCAACTGCAAAATAAAAAAATGCAAAGATTGTGACAATAGATTGGTGTCATGATTACAGTAATTATGGCCCCAATTCTGTAGTCTATATTTACTGCAAAATAAAAAATGCACAAGTTGTGACAATGGCTTAATTTCATATCATTAAACCTAGAGAATTTCATCTCCAAATTCTAGAGTTGAAATTAACTACAAAATAAAGCATGACATGTAATAATGGTTTGATTACCTGATAGGAAAACTGAATATCCAGGAGTGTGATGGTAAGCTGAATTTCCCAGCGATTTATCATTGCAGGTGTGTGCAAAGTAGCCTCTACCATTAAGGAAAAGGCAAGATTTTAAGACCAGAGATCTAAAGACAATACTCCCTCTCCCTGCCACAATCCAAAACGAAACACAAATTGGCTTTTCTTATAGTTATATTCCAGTCTATCAATTACGCAAATATTATAAAAAACAACAAAGACCTCTCAGTTATACACAAAATGATTTTCCTGTTTATGGATCATGTTACTTTTAAAACAAAACATTTGCTTTTCTTAAGTTATACACAAGATGACCTTCCTGTCTATCTATTGTTACATTGAAAAGAAAACACAATTGCTTTCCTTAGATTTGTATGCTAAGAACTGACTTTTCTGTCTATCAATCATGTCAATTCTTAGTACAGATTTCTACATTTCAAATGACATTTCCATTCTTTCAGAAAGAAAATAAAGTATACACAATTATTTTCTTTTGTACTAAAATAATAAAATATTTGCCTTTTAAAGAAAAGGCGAAAAGATAATAGTGACAATCAAAACATACAAGAATTTATATTCATTATTATGCAACACAAAAATTTTTCATAATCTCAATGGAATATTCTAATAACTAAGCATATGAATTTAAAAAATATGCAAAACCAAAAACTTTAGGGTTCTATCTAGTGAATTATATTAACCTGCAATGCAAAAAAAAATCCTTAAAATAGGATGCAATAACCTGATAAACAGAGCATTAAGGGAAGTTTCAAACTCGGCTTAAACTTCCCAAGAATTTTTCTAAATTTGTACTCATGAGTAACCCCCAGCATAATATATAATCCAGTAAATGTTTAGGGCGGGTTGGGCATTAACCTAACCTGACCCAAGACTTTATGGAGTTATTTACTGTTCTTAGGGTTACACAACTTTACAAAAATCCGAATTTTCTAGCCTCTACAGATCATTAATATTCGACAGCACATTGGAAAAAAAAAATTCAAGCGATATTTCATAGAAACAAAAAACTATAACAAACTTCTAGATTTTTAAAAAACTTTCAAGTCTCATGCATTGACATCTAAAACTTTAAAGACGCCACAGAGCTGCTTGGTGTTACTCTCCGAGTGATTCTCAAGGTTGCTTCTGTCCAACAGCTGGTTCAGTTCTTTCTTTGTAAACACTGTAAAAAGAATTTAAAATCTCACATTAATGGTGGTAATCAGATTATACTTGAAGGGGACCACAAAAGTGTAGTGGTAGAATGCTTGACTAGGGGAGCTGACAGACCTGTGATTGAGCCCACCATGTGGCATCAAGAGGGGCATCCTGACTTAATGTCCTAGCTTAAATATGCATCCACCCCATTGTGGGAATAAATACTGATACATAAAACTAGGGGAAAAATCATAGAATATTATCAATAAATCTGACAAACTGAGGAGTCAACTTTTCTTTTTTGATCAGTGGCAAAAGAATAAAAACTGATAATTACCGGTGGCCGCAAGGGATCAAACACAGTATGAATGACTGCCACCAGGATAGTGGCAGTGAATGGTTGTTTTCTCTACATACAAAAAGGATGATATTTCTTACAAATTAAAGAAAATACAAAGGTTATGATTCCCAGTCCCCTTGCTCCAACCCAAAGTAGTTAACTCTTACAACCAGCATGGCCAGCTATGTCATAGTTCTTTCTGTCCCAACGTCGGGGATAGAAAAAATTAATTACATCAGCAATTTAACCATGGATTTATATTTCAGCATTATTCTTCAACTGATATAAATTATTATTAACAAGAAAATATTGATATACTGTATTTTACATTGGCAGTAGAAAAAATAAATTTTTTAGTATTATTATGATAAAATTTTTATAAGAGAAAGCCACAATTAGATAAAAACACATAACTCTTAGTAACGTACCACTCCCCGTTTCAGTTCTGTGTATACGTTCGTGATCTCTCGCTTTGAGCAAGGCCGTTAATTCCTCGGTATCCATTACCACATCCAATTTTCTATCGGTCTGTCTGGCAGCTTTGAACTTTCCAGACTGAATAATGAGTTTCTCCAGTTTTCTCTTTGTGGCTGCGCGCTCTACGATCCTCTCGTCGATTGTATTTGCCGTTATGAGGCGCAGGACGAGGACGGGTTTTGTCTGTCCTATTCTGTGGCAACGATCCTGGGCTTGCAGGTCGCACTGAGGGTTCTGTAAATATAATTAAATAAATATTCAAGGTGGTAGAGTAAAGGTATCTGCTCTCGTATTCCTTGCATACCTAAAAATGACTGGAAGTGTACAATCTCATCTAAAATAAAAAAAAATTTCCTATCGCAAAATGCCTGACGGAAGATCATTTATTTAATGTTCACTCCCAAATACAAGAAATATTCATCCAGATGCAAATCCATACTGAACCCAGCAGGACATATATGATAGCCAGCAGAGGTAAACTAAAAGGGTTAGTTATAATCTGTCAATCCTCACCCCTTGGAGTAGGTGGTGTATGGGAAAAAACAGGAAAGGAAAGAAGACACTGCCAGTCATTAACACGAGAGAGAGAGGAGAGAGAGAGAGAGAGAGAGAGAGAAATAATAATAATAAATCTTTATTTCCAATGTACATTGGGTATTCAAATAACATACATATATATTCCAGATAGACATCTGTGGTGTACGATATAGACATACTAAAACAAACAAATCATAAAGATGAGTGTACCATTAAAAATTACAAGTAAAATCTTCCTTTAAGAGTAACTTCTTAAGATTATATTTAAAAGTATACACTGAACCAGCATTTTTTAGTTCACTGGGAAGCTGATTATATAAATGAGGTCCACGAATGTTTATATCTCTTCAGCCAATATAAGTTTTAGACCTTCGTACTAATAAATCTTCCCCTTGACGGGTAGTTAACCCGGTAACTGAGCTTACTGTAGAAAAATTATACAAGCAATCAGGAATATTGTTTCTTAGTATATTAAAAACAAAGGTACATATATCAAAAACATATTTATCTCTAATCTTTATCCATTCTAGATCTTTTAAAACAGGAGAGATGTGCTCGTATTTTCTTACATTGCCAACAGCCACTCGTGCTGCAAAGTTTTGTAACTTTTGTATGCTTTGTAATTGAGTCTTATTTGTACATCCCCAAACTCTGAGACAGTAATTAATTAACCTCACAGCTAAGGACTGGACAATTATTATAAGAGTTGATGTTTCAAATGAGTCTTTTACCCTATTTAGATATATTAGAGTACCCATTACTTTTTTATAAATTTCATCTATATGCATTTCAAAATTCATGTAAGGTCAAAATAGACACCTAGGTTCTTTACCGAGTTCATTGGCTTAATGATATTACCGTTAAAATTTATATGAAGATTGTCATCAACTTCTGATAATAATTGTCTGGATCCGATAAGAATAGATTGGGTTTTAGTTTCATTAAGTAACAGACCATTTTTTAGAAAATAACGTTTAGCCATATACAAAATTTCTTCTGCTCTACGAATAATATTTTCTAAATCATTAATTTCTCCTTCAATTAAGATTTGAGTATCGTCAGCATATTGAATGACATAACAGTTAGGTAAATATTTTACTAGATCGTTTACATATATTAGAAAAAGTATAGGTCCTAGGATCGATCCCTGAGGAACCCCAAACAATACCTTCTTGCGACTTGAAACTACATCTTTTATTCTGACTGACTGGTAGCGGTTTTTTAAATAGTTCTCGAACCAGCTTGGGTCAATGTTCATTTTTTTGCATTTTTCTAATAAAATAGTATGGTTAACACTATCAAAAGCTTTAGAAAGATCGAGTAGTAGTAGCAATGATATTTTCTTATTATCTATATTTTTGTATATTTCATCTGATATTTTCAATAGGGCAGTTTCAGTTGATAATTTTGGCCTGAAACCGTGTTGACTTTTTGCAATAAGTTTATTTTTTTCAAGAAACTCACTTAACTGATTTGCAACAATCTATTCAAGTATCTTTGATAAAATTGGTAGTAAAGAGATTGGTCTATAGTTAGAGACGTCGTCAGGATTTCCATTTTTAAAACCAGGAATTACATGGGGATTTTTCCATAAATCTGGGTAAATATTGGTAACTATGGAAGTATTGATTATTACCGTCAGATAATAAGCTATTACAAATAATGAATCTCTAATAAAACGAAAACAAATTCCATCTGATCCATATGCATTAGAGTCTTTCAGATTTTTTATTACTAAGATTACTGTATTACAATCTACTGTAGTAGGGTTAAAGACATCATTACTTCTATTGAATGCACTATGTTCTTCAAAATTAACATTATTATTATTATTACTACCATCATCACTATTATCGTTACCATTACTACCACCATCATTATTATTTTCACCATTATCAACATAACTATTATTATTACTACTACCATCATCATTATTATTACCACCATTACTATTATTGATTTCATTCATTATTTCCTTCTTTGTTTTTTCAAAGGTTTTTTCCCCACTTCAGCAAAAAAATTATTGAACTCTTCTGCTTTAGCACTTACATTTACCTCATCGGGTATAATTGATATGTTACTACTTTTATTACAGTTATTGGAAAGCATGGTTTTAGCAATTTTCCATGTATCATAGATATTGCCTTTAGCGTTTTGAAATTCATTTTTGTAATACTGTTTCTTACTGCTACTTAATAATGATTTTACTTGTTTCTTTTGCTCTGTAAACTTTTCTCTTAAAGGGATATTATCTCTTTGTAGTTTTACTTCATTTTGTAGTTTGTCTCTTTCTTTCATAATTTTTATTATGTCATCTGTTATCCAAGGAGCGGGGGGACGAAATATTTCTCTTGTCACGAGTGGTGCATATCGATCTATACATGATGATAAGACACTGGTTATAATTCTTACTTGTATATTTATATTATCGGTATATAGAATTTCATTTAATTTATGTACTTCATTCATAAGTAAACTACAAAGTAATTCTTGTGAATAATTTCTTAAGCATCTGAATGTTTTAAAGATTGGTTGTCTCTTAGGTTTGCGAATATTTAGGGACGTTACAATTTCCTCGTGGTCTGCTATAGGGCTTGGCATTACGTCACACTTAGTTATCATATATTTGGAATTTGTTATTACTAGATCGATTTGGGAAACTGAAGTGGGAGTGATTCTAGTTGGTTTATTTATAATCTGTTCTAGATTTAATTCTTAATAAGTCTACTCATTTTATTTTCTCTTTTTAGTTGATCATCATTAAAATTGCCATATATGAAAACTGGTTTGTTTTTTAAAATTATCTCCTTAAAAACGTCCAAAATATAGCTAAAAGAGGTTACCGGGGCTTTAGGGTGGCGGTACACGCAGCCTATGATAATAGAAGGAAACTTTTTATGTTGGACAGAGATCCATTTATCTTCCACTCCTTCGTGCTTCTCAGTTTCAAGATTTAGTTCAGTGGCCTTCAAATAATTTTTAACAAATAAACATACACCTCCACCTCTACCACTGTCATAGCGATAAATATTATATGAAGGAATATTAATAAATGCATTATTAATTGACGGATACAGCCATGATTCGCTAATGCAAAGAACATCAATATTTTCTTGTACAAGCATATGTTCAATTTCTAGTATATGGGATAACAGAGATTGTGCATTTATATGTACAACAGATAATCTATCATTATATTTACAAGTAACTTTCACATCGGCACTGTCTTCTTGGCCATGATTCTAATAATAATCATTATTTTTACATAATTTACTCTTATGACCATATTCATGACATACATTACATTTAACTTTATGATCAAATCTACAATTTGATTGGCAGTGATTGAACTTACCCAATCTGAATCATAAATGATTACAGTATCAGCTGAGGCGAGATTAATTCCCAATCCTCCAGCTCGTGTGCTCAAAAGAAAAAGGAAATGCGAACTGTCGCTGTTGAATTCTGAGATACTCATTTGTCTGTCTTCTAATGCTAAGCGGCCGTCTAATCTTTTGTAACTGGAAAGAATAAGAAAATTTAATCCCTGTGGGTCAAGCAACAGGGGACCGCAATATCACAGTAGTTAGAGTGCTCAATTCAAGAAGTGACAAACCTGTATTTGAGCCCACCGCAGGCCATTCGAAAGTGTACCAAGTCTTAATTCCCCCATTACAAGCTGTCTCTGTCTATCCCTGTTAAAACTGGGCTTAACAATGACAAAATTGCAAACTCATCGTTGGTCAGACACAATACCCATTTGTAAGCCCTAAGTGTTGTAAGAGGAAATAAAATGGCAAAAGGCTAGCTAAACCACTTCCCCCCTTTTTTATATTCTAAAGAAAAGCTAATGGAAGGAACAAAATACAGCCGAGTACAGCTGAGGTCTAAAACACAACAGTTATTATTACTAAAGCAGCAAGAAAAAACAATTAAGAACTAAGTAATATATACTGTCACTAGGATAAAAATTATAACAATTACAAATTATTTCTTCTCACCTGTAGTGTGGTCTAAGCGACAAGTAGTCCTCTAAAATATCCATTAACTGAGTCATCTGAGAGAAAAGAAGGACACGATGGCCACGTTTGTAGAGTTCTGCCAACAACTGGTCCAGTACCTGCAGCTTTCCACATGTTTTCAGTAGACCATCATCAATCTAGAAAGAAAAAAAAAGGGAAACCAATGAAAAAGAAAAGCTTATACAGTCTTTCTCAACCTTTCAATCCTGTTCGACCAATTAAATAATCTTCATATGTTGGGAACTTCAGCACAAAAATATAGTCAGGAATACAGTTAACGACATGTGAGCGTTATAAAGTAATTTATATTCTCTATCTCTCATTCTCACAAGCATCATTGGAATACAGTATACCGTTTCTTTCAAAAAAAAAACCTAAAAACTGAAAAGCTTACTTTATAAGAGCCATCTTCATTCAGTGGATAGTGTACCAGATAGGGATGGTTTACTATCCTGCGACACTGCATCATCTTGTTCTGTAATTTTACATTGACAACAGCTGTTTTCTTGACAGATTTCCTGCAAGAAACAAAATCCAGTCGTAAAAGTCAATGAATCGGGACGGAGATTTCCCCCTTTTAAGGGGGATTATGGATGTGCGTAAATAGACATAATATGTATGTGTGACAAAATACATAACTTGAAATAGAAGAAAGTAAATATCGATGTTCTAGGTGCGAGAAATAATTTCAGAATATTAAACAAGGAACTATAATAAATTAAGTTAAATTGAGATACAAACTTTACTGTATATGCATTTCAATTAAAGGAACAAATTCTAAACAAAAAATGGATCTTGTAGAGATGAGTAACTGCTCTGAATTTATATAAATCTGTATTTTACTAGATTAGGTTAGGATGGACTGGCCTGGGCTGGGATGGGTTGTATTAGGTATTGTAGGGTAAGGTTGTTGGGTGCTTGCCTTGTAAATATGACTAATCCTAGGGCACCCCGGGGTTACTTTATAAGATCTGCAAAAAATATACTTAATAAAATATATATGAACTTACTTCACAGGCTCCTTGTCTTCAGTAACGTTCTCTGTAACAGCCTTCAAGTATTTATCAAACGACTCCTCCTCCAATAGCTTGTAATCCGCATTTTTCTTGGCATTTCTGATGGGTCTCCCCCGACTGTCGTATTCAACGGGCTGAGTCTCTCTAGAATTCTGATACAGACAACAAGGGAAAACATAGCAGCTCTGAGTGTAAGATTTACTTTTTGTTAATACTTTGTGTCTTCTCCTGTACGTATTAGTTAGATGAGAAAAAACTAGTTGTCTCATATTATTCACTGAGATGTACCACATTATATACTCAAGAGGTAGGGAACTGGGAGCATGAATGTTGTCCTAGTTCAGTCACCAAGTTAGGATCACTCATTGTATTCTCTCATCCTTCTGCCAGTTCAGTATGATTGAATTTAGGCTGACAATGCCTTCGGGATTGTTTGGAGTACCTTAGTCAATGCATGACAACAACATGGTGATTCACTTCTAATACCATTTTATATCATTTTACTTTAAATATCTTCTCTTTTTCCTTTTCCTCAACAAGCTGCATCCCCTGCTGGAGCCATTTGGTTTATAGACTGACTTTTTCCAACTCATCCCTCCTCATATATGCCCAAGCCATTTCAGTTTCCCCTCTGTTGCTAAGAACCCAAACTGTCCTACCTCTCCTGCTTAGCACCCGCATCATCAGCAACCTTCTCCCAACATACCCCTCATCCCTCTTCAGCACATGCCCATACCATTTCAGTCTCTCCTTTCTCACCAAGACCCTATATCATCCTACCTGTTCTGCCCCTCTAAAATACTAATTCTTTATCTTTAAATTACATACTAATATAAAAGGACAAGTTCATTTTACCTCCTCCATTTCCTTGAAAACCTTTGTATTCATCTGTAACGTTGCTTCGTAGAGTTGGCACTGCTGAGGAGTCATTGGAGTATAGACCAACATTTCTCTTTTGGGTGGAAGATCCAACTGAACGTCTCTCTTCACTCTTCTCAAGAAGAAAGGACTAAGAATCTGAGGAAAAAATATAAAACATAATTAAAAAATCTTCCTTAAATTAGATTTCTTTCTCAAAGGGAGATATATAAGACTGAAAAAATGTCTACATACGAAAGTCATAATTAACCTTATGAGGGGAGTGGCAGAGTCAGAGGCAAAAACTTGACTCGTTGTGGGAGGAAAATACAAAAGGAGACACTTCCCAGTCCCCTCGCTCCAACCCATTTTCTCAAGTAATGACACGCACGGGAACATGGAGAGGGTATTCATGCTCCCTTCAAGGGGAAGACTTCAAATACATAACCAGAAGCAAAATGAAAACATAATGACAATTTGGAATCAGATAAGAAATCAGTAAACAATAAACAATATTAAGTTAAAAATGTCCCAAAAAAAAACAAAGAAAATTTTGGTAGTTAACAAGAAACTATTGTAAGTTAAATATGCCCGAAAAAACAATCAAAATATTGGGAGTAACCTTATACAAGTTATAATAAAATATGGCAGGGAATATGCAAAATTGCATTTTTAAAAGTTCTTGCATAGTTAATGTTTAGATTTGCAATTTCAATTAGATTAATAAAGAAATAAACATAAAAAGAGAAAGTAGAAAAAATATATATACCAGCAGGAGTTATATATATATATATATATATATATATATATATATATATATATATATATATATATATATCGATACAGCATATATATATATATATATATATATATATATATATATATATATCGATACAGCATATATATATATATATATATATATATATATATATATATATATATATATATATATATATATATATATATCGATACAGCATATATATATATATATATATATATATATATATATATATATATACACACACACAGTGATCCTTTGCTCTATCTTGCCTTGTGAATTCACTGTACCGCGATTTTTTTTATTTTTATTTTTGGTATATGCAAAAATATTAAAAAAAAATTCAGTATTTTAATATTTTTATTGAAGAAATTTTTTTTAATTATTTAATTGATAAAAAAAATATATTTCCCAGCCTACGAATAATAAAACAGTAAAAAACATAAATTTAGATATATAACTCACAGTATTGCATCATGTGAAAGTGTCCGATAGCGTACAATGTATTGGGGTCGCAGCTACGTGAGCTAGCATATATATTAAAATTTCCAGTAGTTTCATGATTTCACTAATAAAAAAAACGTATTTCTTAGCCAAAAAATAATAACAGTAAAAAACATAAATACTAACAGTATTGCACCATGTAAAATACGATACCGGTATCAGCGTTTCGGAAAAAGAAAAGGGTCAAACCTACGTGAGATAGTACATATTGAAATTTTATTATTTTATTGATAAAACAAGTATTTCCTAGCCTAAGAGTAATAAAACCGTAAAAAATTGTAAAAAACATAAATTTAGATATATAACTCACAGTATTGCATCATGTGAAATACTGTCCGATAGCGTACAATGTATTGGGGTCGCACCTACATGAGCTAGCATATATATTAAAATTTCCAGTAGTTTCATGATTTTATTGATAAAAAATGTATTTCTTAGCCTAAGAATAATAAAACAGTAAAAAATAGTAAAAAACATAAATACTAACAGTATTGCACCATGTAAAATACGATACCGCTATCAGCGTTTCGGAAAAAGGCTTGCACCATCTTTCATTGTCTCGCCTCACTCGTTCAGTCTAACTCACATGTGCGCCGTTCACGTTGTGCTTATCAATACATTGTGCTTGTGATTTATTTTCTTTACTTTTTTCAACCTCTGCAATGCCTCCCAGGCATCCTTCATCTTCTAAGGCTTCTGGTAGTAAGCCTAAGCGGCAAAGGAAGATGTTAACCATAACAGATAAGGTGAAACTCTTACATATGCGGAAAGAAGGAAAAAGGTTTACGGATGTCGGCCGCTATTTTGGTCTCAATGAATAACAGCCGTAAAGCTGTTATTGGCTGCGGAATAATTTCCTATAGAGTCTACAAACCATTACCACCTCATTCACGGTAAGTTTACCTATCACGTACATATAAATTTACGTTGCATGCTGTTATTTATAAAGTAAAGGGTGGTTTTTTTAACAGTGCAGGGAGGGTTTATACAGTGTAAACGTAAAAATAAATTAAAATATCTATGTACATATGAGGTGATCCTACTCCGCGATTTTCCTGTTTCGTGCCGGATCCCGGAACCAAACCTTCGCGATAATCGAAGGAACACTGTATATATATATATAGTAACCTCTCGCTATATCGCGGTTCACCTATTGCAAATTCAGTGCATCGCAGTTGTATTTTTTTTGGGCGAGTTTTTTTATTCTGGGTATATGCAAAAATATTTTAAAAAATAAAAATTTTCATTATTTTATTAAAAAAAAATTCTTTATTTTATTGATAAAAAACTGTATTTCCCAGACTAAAAAAAAAAAAAGATTTGAACATGTAACTCTGCACCATAGAAAGTTCAATACCGGTATCAGCGTTTTGGAAAACGCAAAGGGTCGCACCTACGTGAGCTAATATATATCAAAATTTCCAGTAGTTTCACTATTTCATTGATAAAAAAAAAAAAACGTATTTCTTAGCCTAAGAATACTAAAACAGTAAAAAACACAAATACTCACCGTATTGTACCATGCAAAATACGATACCGGTATCAGAGTTTCGGAAAACGAAAAGGGTCGCACCTACCTGAGCTAGTACATATTGTAATTTTCATCATTTTATTGATAAAAAAAGTATTTCCTAGCCTAAGAGTAATAGAACAGTAAAAAACATAAATTTAAACATATACACTCACAGTATTGCACCATGTGAAATACTGTACGATAGCATACACTATATTGGCGTCTTGGAAAACGCAAAGGCTCGCACCAAAGTGAGATAGTTCATGGAATGCTATTGGCTGAAAGGGTGAGAGACGACGAATCACAGAATTTTTTTTCTGTATGTTCTGTATCATGGGGTCTGATTGGTTTTTTGATTGAAGCTTGGTTCTCCCACCATCTTCCATTGTCTCGCCTCGTTCAGTCTAACTCACATGTGCGCCGTTCGCGTTGTGCTTCAGGGGTTCTTTCGACAAAAGTCTCCTTTGCCTCAACAGACTCCTCTTTAATTTCAAGTGGCTCCTGCAGATCTTTAACGTCTGATTTACAAAAGATTTCCTCTACTGGGGGAGCATCAGTATCATTTCCTTTGCCTGAACAGTGGTAACGCGCTGGCTTCGTATTCACGAGGTCGAAAGATCGGTTCCCGTCCAAGACCGAGAGTTTAAGCTGTTTACTGGCAGGAACTGCTGTGATTGGACACCACAGTGGGGGGTTGGGGCTTGCCCTGGCTGACGAATACCCATTGTATTGAAATGGAAATAAAGTTTGTTTTGTTCTCTTTAATTTCAAGCGGCTCCTGCAGATCTTCTTTAAAGTCTGATTTACAAGAGATTTCCTCTACTGGGGGAGCATCAGTATAATTTCCTTTGCCTGAACAGACTCCTCTTTAATTTCAAGCGGCTCCTGCAGATCGTCTTTAACGTCTGATTTACAAGAGATTTCCTCTACTGGGGGAGCATCAGTATCATTTCCTTTACCTTAACAGACTCCTCTTTAATTTCAAGCGGCTCCTGCAGATCTTCTTTAACGTCTGATTTACAAGAGATTTCCTCTACTGGGGGAGCATCAGTATCATTTCCTTTGCCTGAACAGACTCCTCTTTAATTTCAAGCAGCTCCTGCAGATCTTCTTTAAAATCTGATTTACAAGAGATTTCCTCTACTGGGGGAGCATCAGTATCATTTCCATCTTCTGAACAGCCTTTTTGAGACAATTCCTTTTTAACATCTGTAGCTTCTGCCATTTTCACAGTTTTCAATGCCATCTACTTCCATCATAGAAGTAGAAGGAACACAACAAACAGAACACATACAGAAAAACAATTCTGTGATTCGTCGTCTCACACCCTTTCAGCCAATAGCATTCCATGAACTATCTCACGTAGATGCGAGCCTTTGCGTTTTCCAAGACGCCAATACAGTGTACGCTATAGTACAGTATTTCCCATGGTGCATTACTGTGAGTGTATATGTTTAAATTTATGTTTTTTACTATTTTTTACTGTTTTATTACTCTTAGGCTAGGAAATACTTTTTTTTTAACAATAAAATAATGAAAATTTCAATATGTACTAGCTCACGTAGGTGCGACCCTTTCCGTTTTCCAAAACGCTGATACTGGTATCGTATTTTACATGGTGCAATACTATAAGTATTGATGTTTTTGGCTATTTTTTTTTTTTTTATTATTCTCAGGATAAGAAATATGTTTTTTTATCAATAAAATAATGAAACTACTGGAAATTTTTACATATGCTAGCCTAAGTAGGTGCGACCCTTTGCGTTTTCCGAAACGCTTTCTATGGTGCAGAGTTGTTTATATTTATGGTTTTTTTTTACTATTTCTTACAGTTTTATTATTCTTAGGCTGGGAAAAACTTTATCAATAAAATAAAAATTTTTTTTTCAATAAAATAATGAATACTGAAATTTTTTTTTTAATATTTTCGAGAAAAAAAAAGAGAGATGCACTGATTTCGCTATAGGTGAACCGCGATATAGCGAGGGGTTACTGTGTATATATATATATATACCTTGTTCGCTTTTTCCGCAAAATTGTAATAACGCTCCTAAAAAATAATAGTAAAAAAATACGAAATTCATGAATAACGACCATGAAAAAAAATTCATTTTTTTTTTCATTTTAGTAAATAATCGACCGCCTTGAGGCACTTCGCTATCCTCCTCTTCTACCGCTTAATGCGATCGGATATCATGAAGATAATGGAAAAAAGCATTAAGAACAAACAGCAAATTTATTTTTTGGTATAATATCATCAGGGAAATAGCGTGCAAGGGTGCATCAGTTGATACAGAAGTGGCAAAACATTTGTGGATAGAGGTTCGTTCTCCAGCATCCTCATCCTCTTCTACCGCTTAATGCGATCAAATATTATGAAGAAAATTGAAAAAAAGCATTAAGAACAAACAGCAAACAAATTTTCGATATAATATCGTCAGGGAAATAGCGTGCGAAGGTGCTCAGCTGATACAGAAGTGGCAAAACGTTTGTGGATAGAGACTCGTTCTCCCGCATCCTCCTCCTCTTCTACCGCTTAATGAGATCGAATATTATGAAGAAAATTGGAAAAAAAAGGCATTAAGAACAAGCAGCAAACAAATTTTCAATATATTATCGTCAGGGAAGTAACGTGCGAGGGTGCATCAGCTGATACGGAAGTAGCAAAACCTTTGCCGATAGAGGTTCGTTCTCCTGCATCCTCCTCCTCTTCTCCGCTTAATGCGATCAAATATTAAGAAAATTGAAAAAAGCATTAAGAACAAACAGCAAACAAACTTTCAATATAATATCGTCAGGGAAATAGCGTGTACATAATATATAAATTTCATTTAAGTTTACCCGATATAAGTTTTCTTTGCAACGAATTGTACACTTTTCTTTTTCTCTCAGATGACTTTGTTTACGTTTATATTTCGTGCAGCACGGTCGATATGTAAAGAAGATAGACTAATGCTTAGAACCAAGGAATATTAATATGTAATACTATAATCTTGAAAATTAGATAAACCCCAAATAGAGTGAGTAAATAAATATTTTATGAGTAAGATATTGTGTCTGAATAGTGATAAGCAGAGGTTTGTTCTCCCGCATCCTCCTCCTCTTCTACCGCTTAATGCGATTGAATATTATGAAGAAAACTGAAAAAAAGCATTAAGAATAAACAGCAAACAAACTTTCGATATAATATCGTCAGGGAAATAGCGTTCAAGGGTGCAGCAGCAGACACGGAAAGTGCAAAACATTTGCATCCTCGTGCTCACCATCACCATGTATGTCCCAGTGTATGCCTATTGCCCACAGCATAATAGAGTGCATTAATTTGTATATCCGTATAGCTTTTATACTGTACACTATTTACATGTTAATATAAATAACTACAGGTCTTTTCTACTTTGTTATGTACTTATAAAATATGTTTTACCTATCTTATATCTTTGGTATAATGTGTCTATGGACGGTTGTGGAACGAGCTATGCCCCATCATCATTGTTTCTTATGGAAAATAACTTGTTAAATTACGCGAAAATTAAAATGCGCAGCACTTCTGAGAACCTATCTCCATGTTATTCTAAGAGCTAGGTGTATATATACATATACATATATATCTTTCTTCCCTTTACAGGTAGGCTTTTTAGCCTGTCAGTGCAGAGCATCTTCTCCATTCTGCTCTGTCCTGGAAGATATCCTCTCTTCCAATCTATTCAGTCTTCCCATTCTATTTTGTTAAGATTTCTTGTACACTATCCCTCCATCTTTTTTGTGGGCGGCCTGTGGGCCTTCTCCGTCCGTTGTCCATTTGAATGCTAGTTTTGAAATTCTTGCCTCCTCCATTCACTGTACATGTCCCAGCCACCTCAACTTAGCTTGCTCAATTTTTGTTTCCAATGATACCACTCCTAGTCTTCTTCTAAGTTCTTCATTCCTTTTTCTATCCATTCGTGCTTTACCGAGTATAAGTCTGATAGGTTTCATTTCTGCAGCTACTAATCTACTCATGTCTGTTGTAGTCAATGTGGAATTGTCTGCAGTATTTATTGATTCTTTCAGTGATCTCATCGTGCATACCTCCAGTTGATTTAATCTCTACTCCAAGATACTTAAATTCTTTTGCTTGTGGGAGTGTAGTTCCATTGAGACATATTTAGGATCTCTTCTCCTCTACCAAATACCATGACTTCAGTCTTCACTTTATTCATCTTCATTCCAGCTTCTTCAAGTGCCCTATCACATCTCTCTGCCGCCTCCTGCAATCCATCCCTACTTGTTTCCAAATGGCAACTATCATCTGCGTAGGCTAATGTCCTCATTAGTGTTTCTTGCTGGTTGTTTTCTTGTTTCATGATTTTGTCCATATAGGTTATGAACAACAAAGGTGACAAAACACTTCCCTGCTTCTCCTCAGATGTTCTTTCAAACCCTTTCTAATATATATATATATATATATATATATATATATATATATATTATATATATATATATATATATATATATAATATATATTACTCTCTAAAGGACAGTGTGCCATCAAGACTAGTGTAAATATTGCAGTTATCTCTGATGTCCATTCCTTACAATATATCTAGACATTCCCTTTCTTCACATTACATATATATATATATATATATATATATATATATATATATATATATATATATATATATATATATATATATATATATATATATATATATATATATATATATTAGTACAATACTACATTTATATACAATGGCAAATATCACTCTTGTAAGAAACATATATACGAGTAGTAATATACTACATTTATATTCAATGGCAGATATCACTCTTGTAAGAAGTAAATAAATGAGTAGTGCAATACTACATTTATATACAATGGCAGATATTACTCTTGTAAGAAGTATATATATGAAAAGTACAATACTACATTTATATACAATGGCAGATATCACTCTTGTAAGAAGTATATATATGAGTAGTACAATACTACATTTATATACAATGGCAGATATCACTCAAGTAAGAAGTATATATATATATATATATATATATATATATATATATATATATATATATATATATATATATATATATATATATATATATATATATATATATATATATATATATATATATATTAGTACAATACTACATTTATATACAGTGGCAGATATCACCCTTGTAGGAGGGATGGCCGAGTCAAAGCCACAATTTACCCCCCACCACTCTGATTGGGCCATGAGAGTACTGCAAACATGAGACATCTCACCTTCATGAGAGTTTGTATGACCTGTTTTTCCTTCTCTTGTTGCACGATTTTCTCATCACTATCTTCGTCCATCATCTCTGATATGTCAAACCACGACTCAAAAACGTCAAGTGAGTCGAAGATATCGGGCATCAGAAAGTTTAAGAGAGCCCACAGTTCGGCCAAATTATTCTGGAGGGGCGTACCAGTCAGCAAAAGACGATTTGATGTAAGGAAGGTGTTCAAGCACCTGGGAAACAGAGTACAAGCATAAAATGTAATGTATGCATATAGTAGTCATTTGCTTTTCCATATGTCACTATTAATCCCCATTGTGAGAGAAGACACATACAAGTTGGAGCTTGGGAATCAAGGCCAGCATTGGGATCATAAGCTGGTCTGTTACTTCTCGATTCAAAAACTCAAACCACAGAGCTACCGCAGTCCCCAATGCTAGTACAAAATGATTCTCAATATCATATAATGATAAGTTCTGAAAGTATGGTTTACCATACTCGAATATTACATTATATAAATAAGTGACAAAATTTTTATCGATTTAATTCAAAATCCTACTTCAGTCATCAGGAAGGCTACATCTTATACAAAAGAATGGAGCCAGGCAGCGAGGTGTCAGTGTACCTTATCCATTCAAACTGCTTCCTTTACCTGTCCGGTGGTAAAGGTCCTTTCCATGGGTTGTTCTACGCCAAAAGGCCTTTTGCCACAGAATAAAACATGGAAAGGGTTAGATTGCACATCCTCTTTACCACAGAACAATGTACAGTAAATGTGCATAAATTGGCTGCAATCCCCATGGCAGTTTTAGTAATAAGAGTCAAAGCACACACATTCACCAGAAACTAATGTAACTTGATCATTTCTCTTAGATCCTTGAGGATAAAGGGTTGATACAATTCCCCTCTCAACCACTTATCTGGGTCATCCACAGGGTAAGTATGCAAGTAAACAAAAATCTGACTTACTTTGTCAGCCTGCACTGATGATTTTTCAGCCTGTGACCCTCATCGACACAGATGTAGCGCCACTGGTACCTATTCAAGAGATGCTTATCTCTAATGACAACCTGAAAGGAAATAACATAGTGAGAGAGGCGAGACAGAGATGGCTTGGGCATATGCTGAGAAGGGATAAAAGGTAATATGGGAGAGGGATGCTGAGGATGGAACTGCTCAGCAGCAGGGGGATAGATAGGCCAAATAGGTTTATGGAAGTAGTGAGGGAAGATATGAAGGTGTGATGGATGATGAAGTGATGGGAGAAGGATGCTGAGAATGTAGTTGCCAGGCAGGAGGAGAGGTAGGCTAAAGAGAAAGTTTATGGAAGTGGTGAGGAAGAACATGAGGATCCGCAGTGTGATGGAGGAGGACAGGAAATATACGAACATAAAATAATTTATTTTAGCAATGCTTCATGTGTCACAATTAGTCCCCATTTGAATGGGGTGGGCAAATGTTAGAACGGAGAGTTTAAGGCTGCATGCCCTTTCTTTCGTCCCATGGTGGGCTCAAACCCACATAACTCACTTCCCAACTCGAACACTACCACAGAGCTACCTCTGCCCCCAAAATTCAAATGAAAACTTATGAAATTAATATCAACATTTTAGTAAACTGTGAAATATTCTTTCAAGTCCAGTATCTATAACTCAAGTCCAGCTCTACCAACGTAGGGTCTATTGTATGCCATAAGATTCAACTGAAGGGAAATCCCACCTAATAGGGATGAAGGTTTTTCATACTCATTTCATGGAAGTCGTAAGAACCAGCTAAAGGGGATAGGGAAGGAGAAACCTGGCAACTCCTTTCTCCCTGGGGGCAAAAATACCTTCTCCGTGTTCCCTTAAGTGTTATAAAATTTTACTAAATGAGGCAGAATGGAAGGACTAAGAATCTCTCCTCTGTATTTTTCTCCCACAAGGCATCATGGTATCTGCTTTGACTCAGCCACACCCTTATGAGGGGAATTATGGCTTTTGTAATAGATAAGGTGTTAGGCAAATATAATGATCTCCAGGAACTGACATCATAATTTCATTTCCATTTCATTATACATACACACTTGTGGACACACTTACTTCATACGAAGTGATAATTACTGGGTAGACATGGTCAGGGGCACCCTCGACTCGGTTTAGCTTAGTCATCTCGCGTCTTTTTTCAGCACGAACCTTTTCGCTTCCGTGGTACAAGATGGTGGGAATCTGCAGGAAAATGACACTAAAAAATCAGAAAGGCAATATGGTATAAAATATCAGTATTAATAGGAATAATAATTACAGTGCAAAAGTGTAATTTTCACGTTTTTGGAGAGAGCGAGAGAAAATGTTTATACCTTTGGGGCAAATCTCTTAAACTCAGCTATCCAGTTTGGCAAGGTGGATAAAGGACCGCAGATGAGAAAGGGCCCTGTGACCCCTTTGTCAACCAGATGGCATATAAGGGCAATACATTGTATGGTTTTACCCAGACCCATCTCATCCCCTAATATGCCGTTGACTCCATTCTCGAAGAGCACCTAGAAAATATATGTATCAATAAAATACATTACCAAGACATTTAAACTTTTTTTCTCTTTTTAATCTAGATAAGGAAATTGTGAGCAAACATAAGACAAAAATATATGACAAATTCAAGTTTACTATACACACTTCTTTGAGGAAGCAGTAACCTATCTGTGCCTAGCCCCATAACAGGAATAAACAGTGACACATACCGAATGACTACAAACACAACTCTATACACACTTGTTCAAAGTCAGACGGACGTCTTCAACATACCGTAAGCCAGGAGTATCCATCGAGCTGGTAGGGTCTCATGGTTCCGTTTTCAAAGAGCCGCGGCTGTTCAATTCTCTCTATGTCCTCAACGTCTTCCGCTTGTGAAATTCCTCTGGCTTTTACTGTCTAAAGATCAAAAGCCAGTTGTAAATTGCAAATTCCAAGAAATAAAGATGGATTCACTTCTGTATTCAAAAACCACTGACTTGGCAATATACAAGAAACAGGATTCTAAACTTTTTAAAGGATTTCTGTAGTTGAGAGAGAGAGAGATATATATATGTATCAAATTCTATACCAAACTCACTTCAGAATCAATCACATCGCCTATTTTATATTTGCCATCTCTAAGTTTCTTCGAAGAGTTTCCGAGTTTTGTTTTGGCTTCACGCTTGCGACCTTTCCCATTACTACCATTGGAATTCTGGGAGCTGCTTTCTGCACATACAGAATAAAAAATCATACATTATACATATAATACGATACTTATTCTCAGAGGGAGGGGGGCTAGAATACTTCCTCTGTGTTCCCCTGCGTGTCATAAGTCTACTAGATGGGGTGGAGCAAGGGGACTGGGAATTCCTCTATTTTCTCTTTGCATAGAGTCAAGAGTATTTTGCCATGACTCTGCCACTGCCAGAGGAAAAATGAAATAAAAACACTTCAAAGATTCACAGATCAAACTATTCTACACCAGTTTAAGCATTCCATCCCTGCTTTTGTATGACTATCATTTTCCTGGATGTAAAGCCCTTCAGGGACAAAGCCTTAATACCCTATTTCCTATCTTTAGCTCATTACTACTTAATCCCAATCACATCCTTTAAACATGGGGGGCACGAATATCGCCTCCATGTTGTAAAAGTCGACTAAATGGGGTGGTGAGGGGATTGGGAATTCCCTACTTTTGTATTCTTCTCCCACAGAGTCAGGGTTTATATTTTTGGCTTTGATCAGCCATCATCATTATAAGGAAGAGGATGGTTTATGTATGTAGACACATAAATATCCATATCTTCAACAGCTATTTATCATCCATTTTTCCCAGGTGTTTAAATCAACATAAAGAAAATTGATAAAAGAATAATGCTTACCTCCTGAACTAGAGTTTTCCTTGTCAGAGACGGCATTTTTAGTTCTTTCTCTTACCCTGAAAGCACACGAAAGTCATCATGAGAAACCTTTATTCTAGTTTAATATATTTTCTTAAGCAAAGCACAAGTCAGGAAGTAATAAATGCAGGTTCAAGCCTACTGTGAGGCATTAGAAAGGTTATCCAGCTTTGATCCCCCCCCTCCCCCTTGTAGCTCTATCATATCTGTATCCACCACAATTCACATGGGGACTCATGGTGACACAAAATGGTGCAATATCTTTTCTTAGGTAGAATCAGAAAAAGAAGTTCCCCCTTATATCTACAGGAGAGAGAGCGAGAGAAACTCACCTACTCTTTCGGTTTTCCTTATCTTGCGTTTCTATCTGCTTCAAGAGGAACTGACTGTAGAATTCCGATTTTGATAACAAATGCATCAATCTCTTGTACCTTAAAGAAAAACAGGAATTCAGAGGTTGAAGTATGCAATGAAATAATACGAATGAGGTCAGACAACACAGACAGTCTGTGATTTACAATGAAAATACAGCTATATGCTAGAGTTGCAAAGACTAAACAGACAGTCTGTGACTTACGACGAAGATAAAATTGAATGCAAACATCGCAAGTAACTATATCTATATTGTACCCTTCAAAAAGTTAGTATAAGTTGAGTAATGAATACATTAGCACTGTGATTAACATCATGTTAGAATTCAAGTGTTAATGACTGCAAAAATGCAAAAAATTACATAAAATGAAAATGCTGAAAAGCATACAGAGAAATGAGGTATGTTTGGCTTATGGTGAATGTGTGCTTTAACTCGGCCATCCTCTTCATAAGAGGGGACGGCAGCCACTGTA
>JAXCGZ010013438.1:90000-92500 GCA_037179515.1 Halocaridina rubra | reverse complement strand
GGCAGGATTGGGCCCTTAAATGACGATAAACCCGCTTTTTGGAGGAAGATAGGTCATAAGTATTAGGAAAGACAGAAGGAAAAAGAGAGTTCCAGACTCTGGAGGTGGACGGGATGAAGCAGTCGCTGCACCAACCAATCCACGAGCTACATATCTCCACACAGTACCTGTGAGACGAGGCTGTTTGACGAGAATTACATGGCCTAGAGAGCATGGGAGGGATGTATCTCGTCGAATCATCAGAGCAGCAGTGGAAGTAGTAATAATAAAAGAGAGAAAAGGATGATACCTTGTGGTGAGGAGAAAGAGAATCAAGTTTAGAAGTAAGAGAAGGGTCACGGATGAATCTAAATGCCTTAGATTCAACACTTTCAAGGTGACGGGTATATGAAGAAGCACCACAAGAGAGTTTAAGCTGTTTACTGGGGAGGTTACTGCTGTGGCTAGGCACCACAGTGGGGGTTGGGGCCTGTGCCGGCTGGCGACCGCCCTATGGGTCCACCATGACCCATTCCACCCATCCATGGGTGAAGAACCTAAAGCAGCAACAACAAAACCACAGACGAGTGTACAGTATTCTAAGCAAGGACGGATAAGACTTTTATAGATTTTAAGTAAGTGAAAAGAGGGAAAGTAATGACGATAACGAAGCAGAACCCCCAGTTTTTTAGATGCAGATTTAGACATTTTTATTATGTGGCTCCCCCAAGATAAGCTAGAGGATATATGGATGTTTAATGTGCTAATAGAATTAAGAGGGTAAATTTCGCTAGCTTTGAAGAAAATAGGACTATCAGGAGGAGAAGAAGATAAAGAGATAGCCAGAAATTGTCTTGGAGGCATTAAAATTGACTAGATTTTGGGTGCCCCAATCTTATACTCTCTATAACTTGGTGCTGAGAGTTTGAAAAAGAGTGAAACGAGACTGATTACGAGTAGCAGATGAAGACTGTGAAAAGAGGGCTGAGGAAAAATGAAGGGTAGAATCATTGACAAAGACGTGTAGAGGAGAGGAAGATGGCGACTAGAGAAGACTGTTGATGTAGAGAAGGAAAAGAGTAGGTGAAAAAACAGAGCCCTGTGGAACACTACTGGTAACTGGGAATGAGCTAGATGTTGCGCTGTCAACAACTACAGATATAAAATGGCCAGAGAACAGAGAGAAGGGTTAAAGCCATAAGCAGGAAGTTTGGCCAACAGAGTCGTGCTACACTCTGCCAATAGCCTTAGATATATCAAGAGCAACGACAAAGGATTCCCCATAGTTCTTTAGAGAAGATGACCGTACGTGAGTGAGATAGGACAGGAGGCCAATAGTGGTTCTTGCCTTGTGAAAAAAGAGAGTTGGATTCAAGATGTTTCAAGAAATGGGAATTGAGCAAAGTTTCGAATACTTTAATGATAGCAGAGACTAGGGCAATAGGTCGGTAGTTTGAAGGAATAGAGTGGTCACACTTTTTAGGAACAGGCTGAACCAAATCCTACTTCCAAGATGAAGGATAGATACTAATTGATAGAATGAGGCGAAAAAGGCGGCAAAGTACGTGAGTCAGCTCATCTGCAAACTCCTTAAATAATCTTGCAGGGATATCATCGGATCCTGATGCCTTGTTCGTCTTTAGAGAGCAAAAATCCTTATGAACTTTGTGTGTAGAAAGAAAAAGGGAGGCACAGGGTTAATGAGAGGTAAAGTACGAAGAGCAGATATGCTGGAATCGCTTATGAGAGAGTTGGCAGAAAAATGAGTCAAAGAGAGCGACTCTGTCAGTGGGAGAGCAACTATAGAACGATCGGGACAAAAAGCAGGAAAGCTTGAGTTACACAAGTCTTTGGAGAGGTTTTTGTCTAGGGACAAGAAGCATATATCAGTGGGAGAATCATCAGCGTTCTTTTTTAGAAAGAAAGCTTTTGACCTTTGAATCTGAACATTGCAGAAATTCCTAACTGTGATAGAAGCAATGCAAGTTAAATTAGAAGAAGAAGCTTGGTATAACTGGTATGCCCGATCCCTGGCCTGAATATCCATGGAGCAAGCACCGTCACGCCAAGGATTAGGGGGAGAAAAAGTTTTCCCAGAGGAGGGGATGTATGCCTCCATTCCCTAGGCTATGAACTCGGCAATTTTTAGGGCTACCTGATCAGGGTTGCAGGTTTGAAAGTAGTAGTCATCCCATGGGAAGTCACAGAGAATTATAAGCAAATCATCGCCATAGGTACGCTCAGAGTGCCAAAAGCGCCGCTGAGTAGCAGGAATGGATGGAGGGGGAACTAAAATGGAAGAGATTGAGATCATAGATTGGTAAGATATACCAAGAGGGGAAAGTACAGTATATGAATAATTCGAAGAATTAGAAGTAAAGAATAGGTCAAGAGTGTTTACTACATGGATGTGGTGATTGGGAACACAAATAGGATGTTTAATAATCTGCTCCAGATTGTGGGTTATAGGGAAAGCAAGGGCCTCATTTTCTTCCACATCAGAATGAGAATGAAGTCACTC
>JAXCGZ010013438.1:67500-70000 GCA_037179515.1 Halocaridina rubra | reverse complement strand
ACATCAATATATTTTTTTTTCGAATTTTCTATGCTGCTAGTTAAATATTAATGGAAAAAACTTCATTCGCAATGATAATTGTAGTCAGCTCGATGCCATCCGGACTCGGAAGTCATTCATAAGGATATATAGTCAATGGAAAACATTAAGGACATCAGTGTATAATTGGCTGTGAAAGAGTAAGGATGTAAGACGTCTATGATTTAATATAATAAGGCATCTCATGTTAAGTACATGTACAGAACTGATTTAACAACGTAAATAACAGGTAATATTGTCTGTTACTACTACAACTAATACTATTACTGCTATTGCTACTACTACTGTTGTTGTCGTTGTTGGTGCTGCTACAACTACTACTGCACTGTTATTGTCGTTGCTGGTGCTGCTACAACTACTACTGCACTTTCGGTACTATTATTACTAACACTACCAATAAACTTGAGTTTAGAGGTCAAATAAAAGTAATTTATCAGTCATTACTACTACCACTACTACTACTACTACTACTACTACTACTACTACTACTACTACTACTACTACTACTACTACTACTACTACTATTAATAATAATAATAATAATAATAATAATAAAAATCATATCATATGTCATATATACATGCCTCATTCCCCCTTGTAAGGGGGGTGGCCGAGCCAAGAAATGCGCATTTACAACGATCCACACAAACCTCAACCACTCCTCTCAGCTCCTTGGGGATAAAGGTTGCCACGCCTCCCCCCCCATTCCATCCTGCTTGGGTCACCCACAAGGTAGGCGGGGTAGGATATTCCACAATGAGGCCAGACAGCCACAACTGGTATACCCCCACGGCTTCATCACATGGCAACACCCCTCACAACTGTCCACCACAGTTCACTGAGTTAGCAGGTCCGAGTAATCTCTTTGAGCCGCGTCATATATGCACAATCTTCCTCCACTCATTGCTATCTCTTGCACGTACTCTTCCCTGTTCCACTGACTTATCACATGCTTTCAGTGCTCTTTTCACGCTATCCATCCGTCTCATTCTAGGTCCCCCTCTTGACCTAACTCCAATCACTTCTGCACTACACACTCTCTTCACTATTCGTTCATTACTCATCCTTTCCATGTATCCAAACCTCTAAACACTCTTTGATCTAACCTATCCGACAGCTTCATTCCTACACCCGTTCTCATCCTGACATCTTCATTTCTTACCTTATCTATTCTAGATACACCAATCATACCTCTCAAACACCTCATCTCCATTACATTCAACTTGTTCCTTTCATCATCTCTTGCATTCCAAGTCTGCTCCATGCAATGCTGTCGGCACAATCACACCTTCATATATCCTTCTCTTTGCAATCATTCCCAAATATCTACTTCTCATTACACTTTTCAACCCACCTAGACATTTACTTGCTTCTTTCACTCTATGATTTACCTCTACATCCACTCGTCCACTTCTTAATACATGCGACCCCAGATACTTAAAACTCTCAACTTCTTCAAGCAACCCTCCATTCACTCCTATATCCAATCTGACAACATTAACACTCCTCGTGCATCTCATGACTTTACTTATACCAATATTCACCCGCAACTTCCTTCTCTCACACATACTAATAAACTCAGTCACCAAATGATTCAATTCATTTTCAGTTATCAGCCACCAGTACAGTATCATCCGTAAATAGCAACTGATTCAATTTTTGCAACTTGCCATCCTCTTCCACTAGTTCCAAGCCTCTGTCTAATACTCTTCCATTTACTGAAATAATAATAAAGATAATGATAATTATAATAATAGTAACAGTAATATTGCATTCCATATTTAATGTTCCGTCTTTTTAAATAATGAGAAAAGTTTCGTTTTCTTATTTGCAAACATTTTAGGCATAATTGTTCATCTCTAGCTCTTTCATTCGAAATCAATTCAATGATGATAAAAATAATGAAACTAATATTAGATAATAACAATACTGTTAATAATAATAATAATAATAATAATAATAATAATAATAATAATAATAATAATAATAATAATAATAATAATAATAATAATGATAATAATAATGATAATAATAATAATAATAATAATAATAATAATAATAATAATAATAATAATAATAATAATAATAATAACAATAATAATGATAATAATAATAATAATAATAATAATAATAATAATAATAATAATAATAATAATAATAATAATAATAATAATAATGATCAATAATAATAATAATAATAATAATAATAATAATAATAATGATAATAATAATAATAATAATAATAATAATAATAATAATAATAATAATAATAATAGTAATAATAACAATAATAATAATAATAATAATAATAATAATAATAATAATAATAATAATAATAATAATAATAATAATAATAATAAATAATGATTAATAATAATAATAATAATAACAATAATAAAAATAATAATAATAATAATAATAATAATAATAATAATAATAATAATAATAATAATAATAATAA
>JAXCGZ010013438.1:25000-65000 GCA_037179515.1 Halocaridina rubra | reverse complement strand
TATATATATATATATATATATATATATATATATATATATATATATATATATATATATATATATATATATATATATATATATATATATATATATATATATATATATATATACATAAAACCTGTTCCTAAGAAGAATGACCGCTCTATTCCTTCAAGCTACCGTCTTATTGCCCTAACCTCTTCTATCGCCAAAGTTTTCGAAACTTTGCTCAATGCTCACTTCTTGAAAGGCTTTGAATCTAACTCACTTATCTCCGTTCACCAGTACGGCTTCCGCAAGGCAAGACCCACTGGTGACCTCCTGTCCTATCTTACAAATGTATGGTCATCTTCTCTGAGGAATTATGGGGAATTCTTGTCGTCGCCCTTGATATGTCTAAGGTTTTTGACAGAGTCTGGCAAAAGGCTCTGTTGGCCAATTCACTGCCTATGGCTTTACCCTTTCTCTCTGTTCTCTGATTTCCAGTATTCTTTCTGACCATTTTATATGTGTAGTTGTTGACGGTGAAACATCTAGCCCACTCCCATTTACCAGTGGTGTTCCAATGGGCTCTGTTCTTTCACCTATTTTTTATCGTTGATGTTCTCCCTTGAGGGTGAGCTGACCTTCCCTTTTTGGTCCTCAGGTGGTGTAAAATTTGTTGATTGAAGGTGGTATCTTTCACCTAATCTGTTCCTTCTCTTCATCAATGATCTTCTACAATCTTTATCTTCCTCTCTTCTTCACACCTTTGCCGACGATTCTACCCTTCACTTTCCTCTGCCTTTTCTTCATAACTTTCATCTGATACTCGTAATCAGTCTGATATCAATCTTCCTTCTATAGCCTCAACTCTGATTTGCAAAGGGTATCTGAATGGGGCTCTCAAAATTTAGATAAATTTAATGCCTTCAAGACACAGCTTCTGGCTATCTCTTTATCTTCTTCTCCTCCTGATAGCCCTATTGTCTTCGAAACTAACAAAATTCACCCTCTTAATTCTATCAACATATCTGGAATCCATACATCCCCTAACTTGTCTTGGAAGACTCACATAATCCAAATTTCTAAATCTGCATCAAAAAATTTGGGGGTTCTGTTTCGTTTTCGTCATTACTTTTCCTAATTACAGTTACTTAAAATCTATAAAGTCTTATCCACCCCAGCTTGGAATACTGCTCACACATCTTATGCTTATCTCCTTGATAGGATTCATGATACCTTTCTGTAAAGTGAAAGAAATTCCAGATTAGAAGTAAGAGAAGGATCATTAATGAATATAATAGCTTTAGAGTGACCTTTTCTCTTTTCTATCGCTACTACTCCTATCGCTGCTTGATGAGTTGGTGAATTGCATCCCTCCCCCACTGCTAAGGCCGCTTAAAACTCGCCAAGTGGTCTTGTCTCACATGCACTGTGTGGAGATTTGTAGCTTGCAGATTGGTCGGTGCAGTGACTGCTTCTTCCCTTCTACCTCCAGACTCCGGAACTCTCTTCCCCCATCTATCTTTCCAAATTCTTGTAAGGTATATTCCTTCAAAAAGCTGATCTATCGTCATCTCAGGGCCCAATTATCCATATCTCTAGGTCCTCAGTGCTTTGACTATTTTTCCAGTCTTTCCTTTTCCTTTTTTTATCATTACCTCATCTTTGCCTTGTCCATAATATTTTTCTTTTACTTCGTCTTAATGTTTTCTCGTGGCCGGGCCTTTATTAATGAGGGCATTTTTTTTTGCCTGTCCCGGTGTCACACTCATAAAAAAATAATATATATATATATATATATATATATATATATATATATATATATATATATATATATATATATATATATATATATATATATATATATATATATATATATATATATATATATATATATATATATATATATATATATATATATATATATATATATCCATGTGCTTGTAAATGTACGCATTTTCATATTTTTGTATTAGTATAATACATATTACATATAACCTTTTTCTTCTTCCTCTATTTGCGTTCCCTTTTTCTCAAAATTCCAAATATTTGTGGATGATAGCCGAAGAGAGCAGAAAGTTTTCCTTAGAAAATAAATATCAAATATATGAATATCACACACACACACACACACACACACACACACACACACACACACACACACACACACACACACACACACACACACACACACACACACACACACACACGCACGCACGCACGCACGCACGCACGCACACACGCACGCACGCACGCACGCACGCACGCACGCACGCATGCACACACACACACACACACACACACACACACACACACACACACACAACATGTAGGGAAATATTGTTGAGAAAAAAAGTCTAAAAGACCTTCAAGAATTCAAAGAAGTGTTCATTAGACGATACAGAACACAGGAAGAGATGGGAAAGATCAAAAACTTGTTGCAAGAGGCAAGAAGGTTAAATGATGAAAGAAATGAAGAAGAGAAGAAAAATTTTCATTACAGAGTTCTTCCAGACAAAGGGGAGATAAAGAAGATAATGACTGAAGATCAGGAGATGGGGCCTCATTAAGATTGTTATACACAAATGCTGATGGATTAGCTGGTAAGGCAGTAGAATTAAAAGATAGGATTCACAACAGTAAGGCAGATATAGTAGCAATTACAGAGACTAAGTTGAGTGAGGACATAAACAGTGTCACAGTTTTTCCTAAGGGCTTCAGAATACTAAGGGTTGAAAGATCTGAGAGGACTGGTGGAGGGATAGCACTGCTCATAAGTGAAAGGATTCAAGTTGAAGAAATAAACTTGGCTATAGAAAGTGAGTTTAAGGAATTTCTTGTTGCTCGCATAAATACTGGGTCAGAGAGCATTATAATAACTGTTGTATACAACCCACCAAGGAACCAAAATAGGCTTGAAGTTTATGAGGAAAGTCATATAGGTACTATTGAAGTCATAAACTCAGTTGTTAACATGGCACGGGAAAAAAAATGTAGGATTTTGATTATGGGACACTTTAATCATAAAGAGATAGATTGGATAAATCTTGACCCACACAGTGGTGAGGACTCATTCGGGGCAAGATTCCTAGATTGCGTACAAGGGAATTTCCTACACCAACATGTAATGGAACCAACAAGGGCCAGGGGTGGGGATGAACCATCACTACTTGATCTAGTGTTCACAGATAATGTGTTGGATATTGAAAAAATTGAGTATGAACCACCAATTGGAAAGAGTGACCACTGTGTGTTTTTGATGGAGTATATCATTGAAGATATTCTTCCTGAGAGTAGAGGCACTGAGGACATGAGGAGGAACTATCCGAAAGGAGATTACATCAAAGTGAATGAGCTTTTTGCAGTTATTGACTGGAGAACCTTATTTTACAACAAATCTGTACAAGAAATGTATGACATCTTTTGTGAGAAATATGGGAAGATAGTAGATTGCTGCATACCTGTCACCAAAGTAGGTGTAATTCATGCCAGAGAGAAATGGTTCGATAATGGGTGTAAAAGAGCTAAGGAGTGGAGAGACAAATGCTGGAAAAGGTATAGGAGGAGAAAAAACATAAATGCCTGGCAATCCTACAAAAGAGCAAGAAATGACTACCTAAGTAAAAGGAGAGAGGCAGAGAGAGATTATGAGAGGGACATCACCAGGAAGGCTAAAGAAAATCCCAAGCTTTTCCACAGCTTTATCAGAGGAAAACTGAAGGTAAAAGAACAGGTTTTAAGGCTAAAGAGAGCAGATGGAAGCATCACTGAGACGGACGAAGAGATCTGCAAAGAATTGAACAAGGAGTTTCAGTCAGTATTTACAGTAGAAAATACCCCACCCCCTCAGATTGCAGTGATAGAAGCTCAAGGGCCGGTATTAGAGAACATCAACCTTACAGCCACAGAGGTATGCAAAGCGCTGATGGATTTAGATGTTCATAAAGCTACAGGTCCTGATGACATATCCCCTCATGTGCTTAAAAAATGCGCAAACACAATATTAGTGGCACTAAGTATCATATTTAAGGAGTCACTGGAGTCGGGGGAGATTCCAAGATGCTGGAAACAAGCAAATGTGATACCTATCTTCAAAAAGGGAAGGAGGGATACGGCTCTGAACTATAGACCAGTTTCCTTGACCAGCATAGTTTGCAAAGTTATGGAGAAACTACTAAGGAAACATATCTCTCTTCACTTGGAATCCTTCAACTTTTTGTCAGTGAGGCAACATGGCTTCAGAGAAGGTAGATCAACAGTAACAAACTTATTAGAATTTTATGATGAGGTAAGCCAAATCTTACAGGAAAGAGAGGGCTGGGCAGATTGCATATTCCTAGACTTCCAGAAAGCGTTTGACACTGTTCCACATGGGAGACTTATTAGGAAGCTGCAATCAATGGCTAGAATAGGTGGAAATGTTTTGGAATGGATAAAAACTTACTTAGAAGGAAGGGAACAGAGGGTTAGAGTAAGACACTCAGTGTCTGAATGGAGAAGAGTTAGTAGTGGAGTTCCACAGGGTTCAGTTTTAGGGCCACTTTTGTTCCTTGTATATGTAAATGACCTACCAGAGTCTGTAAATTCATTCATGAATATGTTTGCAGATGATGCAAAGATTGTGAAGAAAGTAAAAAACGAGAACAATGGTAGAGAACTTCAGGAGGATCTAAATAATCTGCACGAGTGGCCAGAAAAGTGGCTAATGAAATTCAATACTTCAAAATGTAAGGTAATGAGAATGGGTACAAGTGCAAGAAGGCCCAAGCTTGACTACTCGGTGGCTGGAGTACAACTTCAAGAGACAGAAAATGAGAGAGATCTAGGAGTAAACATACTGGCAGATTTGTCTCCAGAAATACATATAAATGGCATAGTAAGGGCAGCATATGCATTCTTATCAAATGTAAGGGTAGCCTTCAGGCACATGGACAAGGAAATGCTCAGAAATATTTATGTAACCTATGCGAGGCCAAAACTCGAATATGCAGCCCCCTTTTGGAATCCGCACTTGAAAAAGCACATAGCTAAGCTTGAAAAAGTTCAAAGACATGCCACGAAACTGGTGCCAGAAATACGCAATCTCAGTTATGATGAGAGGCTGAGGGAATTAGACTTACCATCACTCGGAGCTAGAAGAGTGAGGGGGGATATGGTGACAGTCTTTAAATTCCTTCATGGTTATGATAGAGTGGATAGGGATCGATATTTTGATATGGCTGGCTCTAGAACTAGAGGTCATAGTTTGAAGCTTCGTAAGAAAACTTCTTTGCAGGATGTAAGGAAATACTTTTTCAGTGTAAGAGTAGTTGATAATTGGAATTGGCTAAGCGAGGAGGTAGTTAATGCTATCTCAATCCATAGTTTTAAGGACAGGTATGATAAGTATCACTAAGTCTAAAATGGAACCGATGAGGAGACGGGGAAGATACGAGCTTTGGGCTCTTTCCCGTAAACACAATTAGGTAATCACAATTAGGTAATCACACACACGCATGTGTGTGTGTGTGTTTGTGCATTCATCCTAGCATACTTCGAATATACTGATATACGTACATACACAGTGAAAGCTTACATACATACATACATACATACATACACGTTTATCGCCTTCACTTGACTCTTGCGATATCCTACCCCGGAAGCGCCAATCGAAAATGGAAGTGATAGCGTGCGAGGGCAACAATGAAAACAAATTTACTGAATAGATGAGAGCGCAATGTGTAGTCACCGTGGCTCAAGCGGTAGCGTCCGCGACTCTGAGGCGTCAGGTAGAGGGTTCGCGCCCCGTCACGGTCTGAGGTTAGCAAGGATTACATCTGCCAAAAATAAGTCCTTCGCAAGAAGGCAACCGTCCTAGCCCTTGGTAGAAAAGGGAGTCCGTGACGTAAAACCGGAACATTAGAGCGCAATGCATATTAATGCACTTCGTAGCTCCGTAAATCAGAGCGTGAGTGTAAAAGTCTTTTGCGATGGTTCGTATTGCACGGTCATGTGATGTGATGTGTTCGCTTTACGTCACGGACTCTCTTTTCTGCTATTGGCTAGGACGGTGCCTTCTTTCCAAGGTCTTTGGTTTTGGGAAGTGCGACCATTACTCTGAATGAAAGGCCATTCTAAAATCAGATCGTGGCGTACTGCGAACCCACAATCTGACGAATCGAAGTCGCGAGCTTTACCACTTTGTCAAAAATTATGCCCTAGAAACAGTCCATTCAGAAGGTTATTTGGGTCCACCCTAAAGTTGTAATTCCTGTCCTGCTAGTGAATGCCTTTTTGGTAATCTTTGTCAACTCACAGGTTAAATGAGTACATCATTAAATATGTGAGGCCAGTTTTGGAACATTACCTTCAAGAGGTCGGGCTTCGAAAAAGGAATGCTTGTCACGACCCACTATTACTAATATGATAGATATACTAGGTCGCTGGAGGAACATTATCTTCACAAGCTCTGGCTTCGATAAGTACAAAAATTAATCGTCCCGTGCCACTCTTTTTAATAAAACAAGCATCGAATACCTCTGACAAAATCAATTTTATCACTAGCTCAGACACACACACACACACACACACACACACACACACACACACACACACACAGACAAACAGACAGACAGACACACACACTCACACACACACACACACACACACACACACACACACACACACACACACACACACACACACACACACATACACACACACACACACACACACAAAGGCTAAATGGTACACAAACTCACGAGCGTACACACAGATATATACGAAAGCACGTATACATATACAAACATGCATACGCACTCCTCAGATACACATATTTACAAACACACAAACGTGAATACACAAAGACATCTCTAACTGAGCGATATATATTTGTCTGCAAATAACTGTATATAAATATTTGCTCACGTGAATTTATTTAACAATTATTTTTTAGACAACATTGGTATACATAACGGTTGTTACATTTACAAACATGAATTCTTAATACATACCGTTCCAAAGCACTGCTCATGTTTTTATTTATTTACTTGTTTAATTCCATTGTAGCTAAGTATTATGCAAATTTTACAAATGTATGTATGTATGTATATATGTATGTATGTATGTATGTATGTATGTATGTATGTATGTATGTATGTATGTATGTATGTATGTATGTATGTATGTATGTATGTATGTATGTATGTATGTATGTATTAATATATGCATTTCTTCATTTCTTCATTACAATATACAATAAAAAAAAAATTTTTTTTTTTACTTTATATATATATATATATATATATATATATATATATATATATATATATATATATATATATATATATATATATATATATATATATATATATATATATATATATATATATATATATATATATCGGTAGCTTTTCCCAAGTATATATGGGGTCGCACTAGCCCCTTGGAGAGAAGTGTTGATTTTTGTTCAGATTTTGACCCCCTTTTGTCTCTCTTTAACCCATTATTTTTCATTACGAAATACTCTACCGGGCTTTCTATACAATTCTTTAAGGTTTACGAATAAAACTGGTATAATTTGTTTTAGAAATTACGAAATAACGTTAACTAATTGTGCATATAATTTGGTTATATCTTTAGTTAAATAAATGACGAAATAAAGTTAACTAAGAATGCTATTAATGGTTAAAAGATTATATAACTTATTAGTCTTATAAATTAAGTAAACTCGATAATGATAGACGTAATTTGAATATGTAATTCTTTTAGGCTTGTGACTCAATATACAGTGTTGAACCACGTGGTATTGTTTACATTTTGATGTTTATTTTATGGCTTGAGATAAGTAATATGTATTTAGTAAGAGAGAGAGAGAGAGAGAGAGAGAGAGAGAGAGAGAGAGAGAGAGAGAGAGAGAGAGAGAGAGAGAGAGAGAGAGAGAGAGAGAGAGAGAGAGAGAGAGAGAGAGAGAGAGAGAGAGAGTGAGTTCTTATAGGTATATAAGAAAACTCAGGAATGGGCAAAATATCGCACCATCAACAACTACAGATATAAAACGGTCAGAAAGGAACTGGTAATCAGAGAACAGAAATAAGGGGTATAGCCATAGGCAGGGAGTTTGGCCAACAGAACCTTGGGCCAGACTCTGTCAAAAGCCTTAGAGATATCAAGGGCGACGACAAAGGATTTCCCATAGTTCCTCTGAGAAGCTGATAATACATGAGTAAAGGGGGGGTTTACACGGTCAAACGGTTCGTCGAACGCGGTTCGACAGACAAGTGTTTGAAGTGATGCTAGAACGTGTGAACGGGGTATTTGGTTGTCGAACAACGTGTGAACGGGGTATTTGGTTGTCGAACACTTTCGTGTTCGACAACCAAATACCCCGTTCACACGTTCGAACATCACTTCAAACACTTGTTTGTCGGACCGCGTTCGACGAACTGTTTGACCGTGTAAATCCCCCTTAAGATAGTACCGGAGGTGAATCTTGCCTTGTGGTTGCCGTAATGGTGGTCGGACATAAAGTGAGTTAGATGCAAAACGTTTTAAGAACTGAGCATTGAGCAAAGTTTCGAAAACTTTAGCAATAGGAGAGGTTAGGGGAATAGGAGTGTTAGAGTGGTGCAGTAGGCACAGACCCCACCTTTGGAACAAAAACAAGAATATAGGTTAAAGTGAGAGATTTGAAATGGGTCAGTGTAAGCATGGATAGACAACCGGGTTTCAGATTGGAGGAAGAGATTAGGGTAGGAAGTACCCAAGTGCTGTTCCACAGACGAAAGATCAGATTTCAAGCCACGAATATTAAAATAGTGAAGAGTGAAAGAAGCAGATCTATTAGGAGGTGCAAGGTTAAGGGCAAAACCATCGCTACAGTCAGGCGTGTCTGCCTTCGATGCAGTACTGGAATCAACAAGATCCCTGGAGATTCTTCGCACCCCTCTATGCCGGGTAATGGAGGGCCATAAGCAGTGGACCTTCCATAAATATAGCAATTAAGAAAAAAAAGAGGGCAAAAAAAAAAACAGATATGGGGAGTATGGTGACTTGTCATATATAATGGAATAGCAAGAGATGTGTAACGAATACACCAGAATATTCGGAGTAGATGTAGGCATAAGGAAAAAACCATCTTGAAGTAAGACCAAACCTGGAGCTGCCTGGACCAGTCCTAGTTGAATCCGAAATACCTTCAATAGTAGTCTTTCAACGGGCAGCTAATACCATGGCCAACTTACTAAGCATATATCTATACACACACACACACACACACACACACACACACACACACACATATATATATACATACATATATACATATATATATATATATATATATATATATATATATATATATATATATATATATATATATATATATATATATATATATATATATATGAATGGATGAGAGAGAGAGAGAGAGAGAGAGAGAGAGAGAGAGAGAGAGAGAGAGAGAGAGAGAGAGAGAGAGAGAGAGAGAGAGAGAGAGAGAGAGAGAGAGAGAGAGAGAGAGAGAGAGAGAAAATCAGTGCCTAGAACTGATACCGAATCTGTCGTGAATTAACAATTATTTATTTATACTCAAACCTCTAAATATCAATATTATCATTCAGGTTATCTAATCCATAGTAACGATAAATGCTGACTGTGCACACACACACACACACACACACACACACACACACACACACACACATATATATATATATATATATATATATATATATATATATATATATATATATATATATATATATATATATACTTTCAATTTATCTATCTATCTGTCTTGTTCCATGTAAAGCTATGACAATTTACATCAAATATGTACCTACATACGCTCTCCTTCTATACAGATATTAATGCATACTTATACGCCGGTCTTCATACATACATACATACATACATACATACATACATACATACATACATACAAACATACATTGATATCGCAAAAATGAAAAAAAAGGAAATATGAAATACATACACATATGTATGTATACTTGTAAAACTATACACACACACACACACACACACACACACACACACACACACACACACGTGCATTCTTCTCGAGCTATATCTTCCACTCGAATCGAGACTTGACAAACCCAACTTCCAACCAACTGCTGATCGTTAGGAAGGGCATCCGGTATTAATTCCTCTTCTTCAACCCGTCTGTGTCCACACCCATTCAAATTGTATTATGCAGTAACACATAAATCGACATAAATAGTTCTAAAGTACTTTATAAACTACAAACATACATATGCATCATACGTTTTATATGTATTATGTGATGATTTTTATTAGTTTCCTTACTTGAATGTAGGTAATATGTGGTCATATGTAGTTAATATGTAGTAGTAATAGACCAGTCAAGCCATCACAAGAGCCTGATTTCTTAAACAGTGTAAACCTAGGATACCATATTGTTAGTTAGCTAGACACACAAATGGATTTCATAAACTCATCTGACGCGGTTATATGTATGGCTAGGATCCCGTAAGGGATCCTAGCCATACTCAGAACCGCGTCAGATGCGTTTATGAAATCCATTTGTGTGTGTCTAGCTAACTAAAAATATGGTATCCTAGGTTTACACTGTTTAAGAAATCGAGGCAAGGCTAGCACAGTTAGAAGCATTTGATCACTTGTTATCATATACTGTTTCCTGAGTTGGATAAAAAGTGTGGACAGAGGAAAAATATCTCTTATAAGATTATGTCCACACACACGCACTTTTAGTTTGGTTTGCGAGGCAGTGTCGGGAAGCACCTTTTCGCTTGGTTGGAGCTTTATTTGAACGCAGTATTGGCATTGTCTTCCTCTCAGATATATCATTGTGAGTTTCTCTGACTCTGTTTCTTTTTCTTGAGCACGAACAGTTGTATCTCATATTAGATATCACAAATCGTATATTCAAAATTAATTTTAAGTGACGGTTTTTGTGCGTTATTTCAGTTATTGTATCACTGACTAATGTCAATATACAGCCTTTAGTATATTATGAGAACTGAAATACCATATCTATCTATCTATCCATCCATCTGTCTATTGTCTATCTATCTATCTATCTAGCTTAATTTGACTTTTGTCCATGTATTTTGTTTTATTAATTTTTATTCTTTGCTAACGATCATAGTATTTCATTTAAGGTAATTGTTAATTTGAGCAATTATTATATAACACTAATAGGTGATTTTAGTATATTTAACGATGCTGGTACTTTGATACTTTTTTATTTGAAAAATTCATTATTTTGCTCAATATATTGTATATATTATAGAGATAAGTGTTTAAAATGCGAAATAAAGGAAAACTAAACTAATCTATCTATCTATCTGTCTATTCTTTCTCTCTCTCTGTGTGGGGGGGAGGCTTTTGAGCATATGTGTTTACATATGTATTAATATTCTAATATGTCATATTGGATGATGTATCTGTGCATGCATGTGTATTTATATGCATGTGTGTATATATGCATATAGTGTACATATGTACATATGGGTGCATATGTATTTGTGTATATATGTATACATGTGTGTGTATATGTATGTAAGATATTATGGCTATCACTACGTTTTATCATTAGACTGGAATTGCATGTGTTTTTGTTTTATTGCTTTCACATCTGACAAGTCACAATACTCCCCATCTCTGTTTCTCTTTTTGTTTTTTCGTGCTCAGGCCCGATGAGAGTATTTTTTTTTTTTTACCCGTCCTGGTGTCTCAAAGAAAAAAAAAAGTTCACTTGGTTCTTTCAATCTTTATTTGATTTTGATCAATGCATTTTATTTCATGGAATTTTTTTTTACTAACTATTGTGATTATCACATTTTTATGTAAAATAACTCTTTTATTTAAGTATTTTTATTTTCTATTTGTAAGTCTTAAAATGACGATAGTTTTAAGTGTATTTTAGTATACTTGACAATGACAAATGGCGGAGGAGGAGGTAGTCATTCGGTCCATTATTTAATTTGTTATGACTGAGTGGTTTGTTCGAGCTTCTTGTTATAAAATCTTGATATAAGAATATATAATGTTCCGGTTTTGCATCACAGACTCCCTTTTCTACAAAGGGCTAGGACGGTTGCCTTCTTGCGAAGGACTTGTTTTGGCAGGTGTAATCGTTACCCTGAGTGCATAATAGAAAAAATAATTTTTATGTAGTGTATTTTATTATATATTTGAAAATACGAAGTAAATATAAACTTGACTAAGCTAAACTATTTATCTATATATCTGAATTTATCTATCTATCCATCTACACACACACACACACACACACACACACACACACACACACACACACACACACACACACACACACACACACACACACACACACACACACACACACATATATATATATATATATATATATATATATATATATATATATATATTATATATATATATATATATACATATATATATGATGCACTCCTCAATATTGTTTTTCCTCTTGCAGATGGGTTGAACTTGGACTCTTTGGACCTGGAAGCCTTGGAGAGCCTGGACTACTTATTTCCAAGTCCCCCAACACCACCTGCACCATCTAAGTCACCAAGTCCTCTGAACCCTCCTCCTCTTATGGGTCCAATAGACTCATCAAAAGATGAAGGTCTGGACCTATTTGAAGCTTTACCATCTTTAGGGGATATTGGATCATCGTCCGTGGAGGATTTTCTTCAAATGAGTGATCTGCAGATCCCAAGGAATCATTCAGGTCCAGATAAACCCTGCACTTCACCACCTTTAGGTGCACTGCCACCGCTGGAACTCTTGCCTTCCATTGGATATCCTCACATAATTGACATGCCTCCTCTTGGAATTGAGTTATCACTTCCTTCAGCTGATCTTCCTATGTTAGACATGACTTTACCAGGCATGGAGATGAGTCCTCCTTTTGGCATAGACCTACCACCTGATATGACCTGGGTGGCACCCAGAAGTGACGAAGTAGGTGATGGCGGTGGCCTTTTCTCTCAACTCCTAGAAGACGAAGTGGAAGAACCACCAAAAGTTGTCAATGTATTCCTAACTGGTCATGATTACACGAACAAAGTCGAGGGTGCCCCTTGCCCGCAGCATTTTATTCCGTGCCCACCACGTCCAATGACATCCCTGTTAAACGGATGTCGTCCAGGACATCATCTGACTCAACATGGACAAATTCCTCCTCATATTGAAGGACCTCCTCCACCTCCTCCTCCTCCCCCACCTCCACCACCCCCTCGCTCCGAAAACTCTCGCGATGAAGAGCGTATATTCCAGTGCACTTATGCAGGCTGTGGTAAAGTATATGCCAAATCTTCACACTTAAAAGCCCATCTGAGGCGACACACAGGAGAGAAGCCTTTTGTTTGTACATGGCCTGGATGTTCTTGGAGGTTCTCAAGATCTGATGAATTGGCAAGGCACAGGCGCTCACACTCTGGTGTCAAACCTTATAGATGTAAAATCTGTGACAAAAGATTCTCTAGATCAGATCATCTAGCTAAGCATCATAAGGTTAGTTGATTTTCACAGTGCAGTATATTTCCTTAAATTGAAGCTTGCCAGCTATATGTACTTGGTCCATGAGGGCCAAAGCAGAAGCATTGCATGACTGATGCTCTGCTGATTTAACTACAAAATTATGGCCATCAACTCTAAACTTTCCCAATAAAATCTTTATTTACTGTGTAAAGATATATTCAAGTATATTCTCTTATTTTTTTACATAAAATTCTGGTTTATAATAATATCCTCTTAGTGATTTTCTAACATGATTTTATACAATACTCTTCAGTATATTGCCTTCTCAACAGGTTCATCGACGAGACCGTGTATTGGCACTCTACGCTCCTTTGAACACTGGCCTGCCTGGAAGGCGTCCAAGGGTTCCCCATCATCCCCACCACCATCCCCCACCTCCACCACCACCACCATCATCTGCTCCAACAGCACCAGGGCCTGTTCCACCCCATCCACAGCATGCACACATCACTATAGATAGAAATCATCAATCTCTACCACCGATTGTGCATACAGTAGAATTCCGTAATGTGAGACCAATTCGTGTGTGTCAGTGAACGCAGCTTTTATTATCGATTTTCCATTGGTATTTGAAATTTCTTGTTCAGTTTAAGCAACTAAAACTAAATCATGGAAAAAAGAGTAATGAGTAATAGCTAAATGGATGTACGTATATACGGTGCATACAGTTGAATCAGAAATTGAGTTCTTCTATATAAATACTGTAAAAGTAAATTTTTTTTTACATAATGTGCACATTTTTATGATATGCGAACAAGTATTTAATAGATTCTAGTTGTGGTTGCATGTACACCAGAATGATATAGTGATCAAATGGAAGTGTTTTTTGAGTTGATAGTGAATTCACTAAACAATACTTGAAGACAGTGAACAAGATGATGTACAAGTGACTAAGAGTACAGATGTACTGGATGCTGATGTCTGTAATGGATGACAGATATGACAGTTCTTACTTGGATCAACTTAACACCATGATAACCCTACAGTGGATTGAACAAGTATGATACAAGACAATATCTAGCCCTGACTAACATAACCATTGCAAAAACAGGAAGAGATAAAAGAGTGATGCAATTTTAATGAGTTTTACAATCATGAAATGGGAAAAATTCTTGGCCTGATTACTATGGTAAATGAAGACTTAGTCAAAACATGGTGATCATATTTCAAATGGCCTACCTACACCTTATGTCAGACATGTTCATAACCTTATTAATATGGTTACTATGAAGAACTGACGAGACAAAACATAGCGATGAAGTGTTACTGGATTTCATAGGCCTTATGTCAAACAATTCATGCCTTGATGAATACGGTAATTAAAAGGACTTGAAAAAATAAAACATGGTGATGCAATTTCATTGACTTACATAAATCATGTGTCAGATATAGTCTTGGCCTGATTAATATGGTAACTAAGAAGACTTGAAGAGACAGAACATATTGATGAAATGTCAGTGGACTGACAGGCAAGATAGAATACAAATACTAAGTGTGACGCTCAGAGAATCTATAAAGGCCTAAAGAGTACACTGAACAAAGTTGGTATAATTTACTGAAAGATGATCAAATGATGATGTGACACTCCTTTGCACAAAGAGTGATATGCAGAATTACAGAAATACGCTAGGAATACAATTTCTACAAAGAGTACAGATTTAAATGATAAATAAAAACAAGTACATAACGATTTTGCTTTCAACATTGACCATTACTCCTACAAAAAGGATAATTTGGAAGTAAAAATCATAAATCCGAAAAAGCAACTGGAAGATTGTCTAAAATACATTCATCAAAAAAAATCATTAAGGATTTAAATACACTAATAATAAGATGAAAAAATTAATTAATTATTAAATAAATTTTATTTTATTTCATTTTATTGTTTCTTTTTTCTTATTTGATGTCAGCTACCCCCCACTTGGGGGAGACAGCCAAGGTAGATAGATAGATTAAATAAATGTTGAACTTTCTCATCTGACTCCTTTATGGTTTTCTTAAAATAAAGAAAAAATTGCCAAACTAGAAATATGATTCGCATCACACACACACACACACACACACACACACCACACACACACACACACACACACACACACACACACACACACACACACACACACACACACACACACACACACACACACACATATTCCAATGCTACCTAAGCACAGTGGGGGAAAAATCTAACACTGCCGTTTTAGAACCAGGAATATCAAGTTTTTTCTTTTTTCATCAGAGTGAGTAGGACACAGCGACAAGTCAGTGAGGTTTCCAGAGAGAGAATTTGGAACCAGCTGTGTAAAAATTTAGAAGGGAAAAAATGGCTTTTTTTCAACCGCCTTTCATCTACAGGGTCTGAAAAAAGACAACTATTGGTTCGACTTCAAAGAGGGGAAAAAACTAGAATTTATTTCTCTGTTATACACATTTTTTTTTCCATTTCTTTTGGATTTGGATTGCATATTCTACTTGCATACATTTCGGATTTTTTTTTTTTTGGTCGTTTTGGGAAAGTATGACACATTGTGCTACAGCAATGACGTATAAGATGAAGCGAATAGTGCTGAAATATATGAAATACATATCGATGAAAGGACAATATATCTCGAACCATTGATATGAAAATTAAATTTCAAAAATACTTTAAGAACTTGATACTACTAGTATCTCTGTCCACAGAAACTAAAGTGAAAATGAAAATACAATTTTTAAATACATACTGAAGAAAGAAAAAAATATCCGATAATCCAAAAATAAGAAATTAAACTGAAAGTGAAAATGGGATTATTAATAAACATTTGACTGTGCAGATTGTTCGTGCAAGAAAATACCATCAGTATGACAGTGACAGTGAACACATAGAACTACGGAAATCTGTATATCAAAATGAGCTGAAAATGAATGAAAATAACTTAAAAATAATGAAAAAAAATCTGATAAGTAAATGACTGATCTACAACCTTTATGGTATCTGTAACTATATAGATAATATAAATAAGTAATCATACAAACAAACAAACAAACAAACAAATAAAATATAAATGGATAAATATTATATTTATTTATAAGAACTGTCGTAAATATGGTCTGTGCTCTTGGTTGAGGCTAGTTCAATTTTCGTAGAAAATGGTCATTAAGAGCAGCACCAATCTTTTATCACAGCTGTAAATGAGTACTCTGAAGATGAACAGATAATTATACTTGTAAACGCTACAATACACTGTTGTTACTATTTAGCAATCGTTGAAAAAATATGTAAAGTACTTTAACGCATACGGATATAAATTACACTCATTTTCAGTTACCTTTTGAAGATGAGGAGATAATTATACTTGTAAGTCCTAAGTTATTCCATCGTTTTCCCTTTCCCAATGTAATCTTATATTCATGATTCATGAACTCTTCTGGAAGTGTGTGCTTGTGTGTGTGTATGTGTGCATATTACCACAATTAGGTAATCACACACACACACACACACACACACACACACACACACACACACACACACACACACACACACACACACACACACACACACACACACACACACACACACATTCTACTTTAATTACTAAAGCTTAAAATGGGTTAGGGTATTTGCAATAAATAAATTTCACTTACTGAAAGCCTATTATTGATAGAAGTACAAAGTAAAAAAAAAATACACACACATATACACACTTTTGATGTAAATATGTCAGTCTTTGTTTTGCTATATCTGCTAATTTTAGTGATTTATTCCAACAGAGGTTAGCCAACTCCAAATGTTGAAAAAGCAGCAGATACCAAAGATTAAAGATAAGAGAGAGGGCTTGAACTATCCGTTCCATGTTATATTGTACCGATATAATTCTGATAAACATTAATGTTACAAGTCTTTGATTGTGAGCATTGTATAGTAATGATGAGATGGCTCACTTTGTCTAACAATAATACAAACATATTAAATATACAGTGGTCGTAGTCCCTCATGACAAGAGGGTGGTGGAGTCAAAGCACACATTCACTTACCAGTGAGCCGATTCAACTTATGTATCCTATCTCAGATCTTTGGGTGGAAAAGGTCACAGCAACTTCTCATCACCACCACCAACGCTACCACACTGCTTTGGGTCAACTACATTATAAGTGGGGAAAGTTACACTGTTTTTGGGCCCGACATCAGTAGCTACATTACTCCCACTGCTTCGTCAAGTGCAAGCCTCCCAAATACCCAACTGTCCTAGTTCACAGGAATGAGCAGGTGCAGGAAAGTCCCTTTTGTCCACGTCATCTATTTAAGATATTTTATCGCACACTCCGATATTTTGTGCTCTCTCTTGGAGTTCGCACCCTCGATAATATTAAAACATACTGACATATTGACCACTGGTAAATACTTATTTGTTCTAAGTCATACTTAGAACAATTCACTGGGATTAGTATTTAAGGGGAAATACTTATTAATCATGGGCATAAGTGGTAGCGTACTAAAATTAATAATACTTATAATCACTCGTGAAACACTTATATTCAGTAACAGCATATAGCAATTAATAACACAAGCAAACAACTTGCAATAATAAATCTATTTTGATAATTTAAGAACAGTGGGCTCTCATCGTATATTTTTAAATATAAATAAGAGTCATTACAGAAATGTGGATATGTTTCTTTGCTCTATTCTGAAGGCCTATGGTCTCCTTGCTAAATACTGTTATCATGCAGTTTGGCACAATATAATATAAAGCTGAAGTTCAGAATGAGCTCTAAGTATTGTTATCATGCAGTTTGGTACAATATAACATAAAGCTGAAGTTCAGAATGAGCTCCAGGCTCAATCACCCTTTTCCTTTTTTTTCATATCATTATCAGATGGAAACTGTTTGCATATTAATGACGTATGAATACAAATTAACTCCAATTTCAACTTCTATGGTTGGATTCTAATTGAATTTCAGCAAATTTTCTCGTAAGAATCAGTGTTTTATCTTATTCTATTATGTACAATGTTCAAGTCGATAATCATCTACATTTTTTACAATGATAATATATATGACTTCCATCACTTCAACCATCAGTCGACGTGATGCTAATGCACCACCTGACTACTAGAGGCACCTACGTCAGAATAAAAATTATATATATATATATATATATATATATATATATATATATATATATATATATATATATATATATATATATATATATATATATATATATATGAGTTGCAGTACTCTCCTGTGTCCATTAAAATTTTTATGCAGTGGTGCCCTCTATTAGTCGGGTGGAACGTTGTCGTCTCGTCGTTGGCTGTTAACGGAGTGATGGACATCTTCATTATTAGGTTTCTTTGTTATTATAAATTTAGTCCTATTGTGTCGAATAAAAGTTAATAATATTAAATTTGCTTGCCCTGTCTGTTGTTTTGATTTTGATTGTACTGTTTTTGAGAAAGCTCAAAAAACTTAGGTTTTGTTTTCTTAAAATATGTCTACCTTAACTCCCACTTTCCAATGAGACTGTACATTGCCTTTTACTTTTCTTACATACATCCCATAATTATATTAAAGAAATTTTTATATTACTGACTGCTTAATAAGTACTAAATAAAATTATCTTTATAGCATAAAGCTAAACCTCAAAGTATTAATGATTTAACTGATACTTCGGTTTAGAAACTGATTTCATAATTCAAGTACAGTCACATTTTTGAGCCCTAATGCCCCCCCCCCCCTTTGTCTTCTCGTAAGGCAATTAGAGATACCGTATAGTTTTTGAAGGGTAAAATAGCCAAAATTTTTCTTACATCAGTGTCGAAGGGAACTTTAATAACATTAGGATAATTGTTTCAAGGATCTTGGACTTGAGTTGTAAAGCCAGGGATTTAGAGACTTTCAAATGAGACTGTACATTTCTCTTTTCTTAGGTTGCGTGCATCCCAAACTATGTTGAGAGATTTTAATATTACTGAATATGCTTCATTTAGTTTTTATTTAGTTCTCATTTCTAGGTTTGTCTATATATAGAAAAGTCTATTGAAATGTACAATATATTTAATGAGTTTATGTGTGCTACAACAGCTTTTTATATTTAAGGTATTGCTTTATTTTTAAAATTGTTTTTAGCTTTCATTGTGTCCATTTTAGTTGTAAATACACATTATTTTTTAAAACTTAAGCTTAGGTCTAGTTTTTCAAAATACTGTTAGTTTTGAATAAATATTTTTTCTTAATGTTGTAACTAATAATTTGCTTTAAACACTTAAGGCTGCAATTTTGCTTTTTAATATGCTGTAATTTACAAATTAAGTTTCGTCCATTCATTTCCATTAACGTAGGTTAAGTATTTACAAATAATTCTCTTAAGGAGCATAGCCTTAAGGACACTAATTTCTTCAACTGATTATAAGCATATTTTATATCTATATTTGTCCCCATATTTTTAAGCAAAAATGGAAGGACCCGTGGAGCTGGATATGATCTGATTATATAGATTTTAGCTTAGATATTAAAGCTCAGAGATCTGAGTTCTCATCTATGCTATAATTTTAAGATGTCAAAATGTGATTATAATTCCTATAAAATATGTGTACTGTATCGAAACGCTGATGACAACCATGCTTTGAACAATACCTGTTCAGGAGTTAAAATGTGATTATAATTCTTATAAATATGTGTACTGTATAAGAGTGCTGATGACAATCAAGTTTTGAATAAGTTCTGTTCAGGAGTCAAAACGCGATTATAATTCTTATAAATATGTGTACTGTATAAAAGTGCTGATGACAATCAAGTTTTGAATAAGTCCTCTTCAGGAATAAAAATATGATTATAATTCTTATAAATATGTGTACTGTATAAGAGTGCTGATGACAATCAAATTCTGAATAAGTCCTGTTCAGGAATCAAAATGAGCTTGTTACAAAATATGTGTAGTGTATTAGTGTACTGATGACAACCATGCCTTAATCAAGTTTTGTTCAAGAGAAGTTGTGCTATTAATGGCCTATTTATAATCCGTAGAATTCTTCTTTGATGTTATTTTATAAAAGAATACACTCTGGTCTGATACTATAATACTCTGGTGAGATTGATCTTCTTTATTTGTTGTGCAGAGCATTTTCAGAGTAATTTGCTATTTAGTGCCTTTTATAAAGCAATATTCTGTTTTAATATTATTATAACCTTGGTGATGAAATAACTTATGTGTTTAGCTAAGTCGTTCTACTTGCTTATTATTATGTGTCACTATACTTTGCTGTTAGCTGACTATTCTTGGAGCATTATTGTCATTTGTAGTGCAGAGTTTCTTTATCTAGTGAACTTTCATAGACAATATTCTAGATTGTATTAAACCATAATGTAAGAATCAAGAGAAATTGTGACTATTCGTTCAACTGTAATTGAGAGCAATGAAGAACTAATTCAGGTTCTGGGTGCTGTACCACTCTGATAGAAACAAACCTTTCATAACCTATTTATTGTCCAGAGTAGTTTTGTAGTACTCTGTTTTTAGGGTCACAGACCTTTACATGCACAAACTGTGCATATCATTACTCAGATTGGTGTATTTGAGTACTGATGCAAACCCTGTTCTGTGCTGGTACTGTACTACTCTGGGAAAATTAACATCTCCTAATAACCTGTTTGTAGTGTAGCGTTGTTATTGTTCCCTAAGTTACCTAGACGAACAGCACTAAGCCTCTAAGGAAGACCACTGCCGATCCCGGGCTTTCTCAAAGAGCTCTCGGGGAGAGGTGTCTTTGGCGCATGTGGTTTTTAGGTACTGCAATCTTCCAAGATATGTTTTGGTTGCATGAGGTGAAGTGTTGCATAGTGCAGAGTAATAGCATCTGTTGTACTTTGATAATGCATTGTTCAGTACTGTATGTGAACTACTCTGGTGAAATCAATACCATTAGTTTTATAATTGTTCAATATAATGCTCTCCTACTCGGGGACACCCAGTCCCAGTTATTACCAATTTGTAAAGAAGAGCAATTTTTAATTCTGCACACCTCTAATGCCAGTGAGTGTTTCTAAAATTTGGTGTAACTGAGAGCACTAATAAGTATTCTTTGCTGGTACTGTAATTCTCTGGGAATATTAACACTATCTATAGACTGTAATAATCCAGAATACTTTTGTTTTAACAAAATTTCAAAGGAACCAGATCTTCGCCCTGTGGTGCATGGTATTTTTATGTGTACTTTTTCCCCAATATAATGTGTGGCTGTTTATATTGCTTCCAGCCAAATACTTGTAAGGTATAGTCACTTTGTAAATAAGTTGCTATAATAATTATTAGTTGTTTTTTAACGAATTTTTCCTATCATGCTTTGCAACTTGCAAAAGTATAAGGTTAATATAATAACTGCGTGATTCTTTTTTAAGTGGTTTGAGTGTAAAACTTATGTGTACTGCTCTAATGTACTTACTAGGAGATTTGATTAAATGTCAAAATATATCAAAGGAAGATTTTAGGGAAACTGTGGATCTGTCCATAGGGAATGTGCCAGATATCATGATTTTTTTATTTTTAATAAGTTTGCTTAGGTTAAGTAAAATCCCATTTCCTAGATCTGTGACAAACTATGGCGAGTCGGACTGTGGTTAGTTGTCCTAGATCCTTAATGTTATATAATATAATAATATTACTCTTTTGCCATCTGTCCATAATTAAGCCTAATCTTCTGCCTTATACAAAGAGCGAAAAACCTAGCATGATTCCACTGATATTTTGCCTACTTATCAATATTATGAGATACTGTACAGCTTTTGATTCATTTTTTTTCTTTGTAAGTTTGTTTTCTTACTACAAAGTCAAAATGTAACTTTTATAGGCCTAAGTGTGAGAAATCTATTTAGCTGCATTCTGCAGAGAGAATACAATAAACTTCATCACTCTGATATCAACAGAAGACGTAACACATTTGCCTCACCCTACCACTAGAGGGTCAAGCTGCTTCAAATTTATGATGGTCAATGGTTCAGTGATACGGCTCCTCTATATAAGCTGTTGTTTTAGAGTCTCCACCCCTGGATGGGTGGAACGGGTCATGGAGGACCCTTAGATATATATAAGCTCAAGTATGATACCAAGGAGATCATTTGTATCAGCTCTGGTACGATACTAAGTTTGAGTATTTAAACCAGAGTTCTTATATTTATAAGATTATTACCATTTCTAAGTAGTGGCGCCCTCTGGTAGTTTGGTGAAGCTCCAGTGTTGCAGCGCCCTATGAGGAGTCACATAGGCCATAATAGTAGCTCTGCTTACAGCTCAATTTATGAAGGAAAGTATATTTACTGTTTTTAAAGGAAGCTTACCTATGAGTGCATCTTACCTGTATTCATATTCACATTCCTTTGGGTACTAAACCAGACATTATTGATAAAACTTTTTCCCATCACTCCTTATGAGAGTTATCATATTGGTCAACAACAAGTGCAATTATTTTCTTACTTATATACTTTTTTGTTCTAATTTCCAAAGTTTATTTTTTTAAGAACAAATCAAATTATCCTTTTTCATTGCCCCATCTCTCCTCCCCTTTGAGATAAGTATGTTTGCAACTGTGAAAAATATAAGTCTAACAAATTCTCATATTTTCTTAATTTAGATGTATATCACTGTTTTAGATCATGTACTTATATTTCTTGGTATTCTATCATATTTAAGTATTCCTATATATAGTAATCTCCATACACAACATTCCGAAGTGTAAAAATGAAGACATCCTCCGTGGCTCAGTGCACTAAGCTTTGGGTTTCTATTAAAATTGTGGGTTAATCATGTACAGTACATGTAACCGCGAAAATTGGGTCTATTTTAGCATATAGAACCATTGCGTATGTCACATAGTTCCCATTCAAATGGGAGTGGATGCAGAAATGTTGGAGATGGGGAATTAAGGCTGAATGTTTTTCCTAACGATCTGAGGAGGGATCGATCCGCAAAAGTCACCTCCCGATTTGTGTGTTCTACCCATGAGCTACTATGGACCCCTGGGTAGCTCTTATTTCTGTATGAACAACTAGATGCGAGGCTGAGAAAAAAAAATACCAAAGTTTTGAAAAGTCTTTAGTTTATATTCCTCAAAATGAGATCAAAATATCAATTTCTGTCACCTTTAAGCGTACTGAGAATGTTATAGGGACAAAAACCGTTTATTACTCTTTCATAAAAAAATATACCGAATTGAGTGATGAAACTGTTGGGTTACAAAATAGTTAAAGAGATGAAGGAATAGAAAACCGAAGTGATGGTGTAGCAAAATGTTTTTTTTTTTTTTTGTAAACTTGTTCTACTGGGAATGTTTTGAGTTCAAGAGAACTTACTCTCTTTGCAAAATAAATAAATAAATAAATAAAAACTGAATTTTCTCTTGAAATAGGTAATATATTATTACAAAAAGTGAAATTAAATATAGAAATGAACATATATATATTATATATATATATATATATATTATATATATATATATATATATATATATATATATATATATATATATATATATATATGTGTGTGTGGGGCGTGTGTGTGTATGTATAAAGATTAAGATTTTCTAAGGTAACGATCATGTGATAGTTTTATGTGTGTGAATTGTAAATAGCTAGTATATAATCAGTAATAAAGCAAATTTTGCATGAAAAGTGTGTTGTAATTTCATCGTTGCCTCTTGTAAAATTCGACTAAATGTGGCGTGGCGAGGGGACTGGGAATCCCTTTCTTGGAATTTTCTTCCCACAAAGAGTCAATCATTTCGCTCTGACTCAGCCACTCCTCTTATAAGGGAATTATGAATTTTGTATATAAAGAGATTTTCATCCTAAAACCTCTCGAGTCCAACCTTGCCATCTTAAATGGAATGGTATATACATACATACATACATACATACATACATACATACATACATACATACACACATGCCTCATGGAATGGCAAGAGGGGAAAGAGGAAGTATCGATTTTGTAAAGGCACTTCTTTAAAAAAAAAAAAAAAAAAAATAAACATTATGAGAGAGGGGGAGAGAGAGGGGAAGTGCATAAAGTACTAAGCGAAGTGTAGGAAAATATGTTACTACAATATACGATTAAGAAAAATCTTTATAATTATCAGGTGCTTCTTCAAGTAATATAATATAATTTAATATAGCAAAATGTAATATAATATAATATAATATAATATAATGTATTATAATATAATATATTATAATAAAATATATATTATAGCGTCTCCGACTCTGAGGCGTCAGGTCGAGGGTTCGCGCCCCGTCACGGTCTGAGGTTAGCAAAGGCATGCACTCAGCGTAAGGATTACATCTGCCAAAACAAGTCCTTCGCAAGAGGGCAACCGTCCTAGCCCTTGGTTGATAAGGGAGTCCGTGACGTAAAACCGGAACAATATAAAGTAGAATGATATAATAATGGATTCAGTTTTACGTCACGAACTCCCTTTTCTACTAAGGGCTAGGACGACTGCCTTCTTGCGAAGGACTTGTTTTGGCAGATGTAATCGTTACCCTGAGTGTATGCCCTTACTAACCTCAGTCCGTGACGGGGCGCGAACCCTCGACCTGCCGCCTCAGAGTCGCAGACGCTACCATTTTGCCACGGAGACTACTAGAATGATATAATAATGCATAATATAAATTATATAATACAAATTATATATAATGTAGTCACCGTGGCTCAAGCGATAGCGTCCTCGATTCTGAGGCGTCAGATCGAGGGTTCGCGCCCCGTCACGGTCTGAGGTTAACAAGAATATGCACTCAGGGTAACGATTACATCTGCCAAAACAAGGCCTTCGCAAGAAGGCAACCGTCCTAACCCTTGGTAGAAAAGGGAGTCCATGACCTAAAACCGGAACATAATATAAATATTGTAATAAAATATTCCATAATATAATATGATATCATATAACATAATGTAATGTAATTCAACTGTGGAGGATTTCCTGTATGTTATCAACCTGCGATCCTATAATCCCCTAAATTCGGAAAATCCTGAATAGCCCCCTGGCTAGTACAGTGGTAACTCGCTGGCTTCGCATTTGCGAGGTCGACGGATCGCGCCTCGTCCAGGTAAGAGAGTTTAAGCTGTTTACTGGGGAGGTTACTGCTGTGGCTGGGCACCATGGGGGGTTGGGGCCTGTGCCAGCTGGCGACCGCCCTATGGGTCCTCCATGACCCGTTCCACCCATCCGTGGGTGGAGAATCTAAGAAAGAAAAAAAAAAGAAATCCTGACATGGCTTCGGTAGGGCCTACAAACGATCTCAAAAATAAAATCTTCTACCAATAAAATATGATTAATATTACATGCATAGGCATACATGCAAATATTTTATAAGGGCGTTCATGAATTGCTGATATGTGACTTATTAAATAAACTCTCCTCACCTTAAATTAAAACTTTCTAACATCCGCGACTCTGAGGCGTCAGGGCGAGGGTTCGCGTCCCGTCACGGTTTGAGGTTAGCAAGGGCATGCACTCAGGGTAAGGATTACATCTGCTAAAACAAGTCCTTCGCAAGGAGGCAACCGTCCTATCCCTTGGTAGAAAAGGGAGTCCGTGACGTAAAACCGAAACCTTAAATTAAAACTTCCTCTTACAGAATAATAATTTTTCCAACATATATTCTACCTACGAGTGTTTTACTAAAATGAGCTCATTTTGTCTCTCACACGTAGTTATAAACATTGATAGAAATAAGTTAAATCTGTATTCATCTATCTGGAAAACCTAAATGTCGTCATCAATCACGGGACTCCGAATCAAACTCGAATATCTTCTGATCCACGTATTTCTGTTGTTTTAGCTTCACCCACGGATGGGTGGAACGGGTCATGGAGGACCCATAGGGCTATCGCAGCAGACACAGGCCCCAACCCAACACTGTGGGGCTCAGCCACAACAGTATATCTACCACGTTCCTTTTCTTGAGTGTCTCGTAGCGCCTCACGAGAGGAACTGAGAATAAACTCACAAATGAAACTAGTCACAAAACTCTATCGTTCATATTTTTCATAATCATTAGAACAAAATTTCACAATGACATTAAATATATCGTTCATTCGGAAAAAAAAAATTGTAATGCCCACGTGGAAGATTATAATTGCAGAGAAAATTCTGCTTTCACAAAGTAATCAACGTTATCATGACGCAATAAAAGATTGATTGGCAGAAACCCTTGCAAAGCAAATTTCGCTCTCAACTTCTAAACTATACATACACTCTGCATAAGAATACTTATACATACTTAACGTAAATGAGTACGTATTCATACCAAGTCTGTACATATATGGATATACACAGAACCTAAAATATAAAAACTATCATGCAAAATACCACTTACATATGTACGTAGAAATAAACTGTCTTGATATATAATATAATATAATACAATATAATATAATATAATATAATATAATATAATATAATCTACATCTATATACATAAGCCATTTATCCCCCTATAAAGCTTGTGGCTGAGTCAAGGTAAAATAGTCTGATTTTTGGGAAGAGAAAATTCAGAGGAGGTGATTCCCAGTCCCTCAGTTAGTCAACTCTTACGACACGCAGGGGAACCCGTAGGAAGTATTCTATTCCCCCTCTCGCAGGGGGAATAATATATTATTTAAAATATATGATGGATCTTGGCTGGGCTCCGATACCAGACAAGAAGAAAAACGAGGGTCCAAAAGATTAAATGGGGTCAGGAGGTCAGGTGATATATGATAAAAGGTCAAAGCAGATATGTGAGGAGAGTAATGGTTCGGAAGAGGATGGAAGTGGAATAAAACTAAGATATTAAAGCAAAAACAGAAGTATTAATAATAACAGCTATAATAATAATGATAATAATAATAATAATAATAATAATAATATTAATAATAATAGTAATTATAATAATAATAGTAATAATAATAATAATAATAATAATAATAATAATAATAATAATAATAATAATAATAATAATAATAATGATAATAATAATAATAATAATAATAATAATAATAATAATAATAATAATAATAATAATAATAATAATAATAATAATAATAATAAGTATACATACCTGTCCATAACATTCTCTGCTCTAATTTTTGGAATGGAACGGGCGACACACCTGCAAAAACAAAATGATATTTATTTATTGAAATTAAGAAAAAAGACATTCTTGCATTAAAAACCACATTCATCCTTTTCAGCAGCTCATTCCTTTTTTAGAGTCGCTATATCTCACTAACCTCTTGCTTGCAAGTAATGGCGTGAGCTTGAAATATCACGACCGGATAAATGCCCTTATTAACAAACACTCTCTTTTGGTCTGGATCCGGGACTGGCACCGAGGTGAGCGGTCTTACTTCCCCATTAGATTCGAAAGTATCTAATAGTTTTTCCTAATAATGATATTCATATAAATGATGTAATTTAAAGAGAGAGAGAGAGAGAGAGAGAGAGAGAGAGAGAGAGAGAGAGAGAGAGAGAGAGAGTTGCAAATCAAAGTCAATCACCTACTTTGAGGGAATCCAGTGAAGATACTGTTTTATAATGGTGATATATATATATATATATATATATATATATATATATATATATATATATATATATATATATATATATATATATATATATATATATATATATGTGTGTGTGTGTGTGTGTGTGTGTGTGTGTGTGTGTGTGTGTGTGTGTGTGTGTGTGATGTAGTCACTGTGGCTCAAGCGGTAGCATCCTTGACTCTTAGGCGTCAGGTAGAGGGTTCGCGCCCCGTCACGGTCTGAGGTTAGCAAGGGCATGCACTCAGGGTAACGATTGCATCTGCCAAAGCAAGTCCTTCGCAAGTAGGCAACCGTCCTAGCCCTTGGTAGAAAAGGGAGTCCGTGACGTAAAACCGGAAAGGAACATATATATATATATATATATATATATATATATATATATATATATATATATATATATATATATATATATATATATATGTGATTACCTAATTGTGATTACCTAATTGTGTTTACGGGAAAGAGCCCAAAGCTCGTATCTTCCCGTCTCCTCATCGGTTCCATTTTATACTTAGTGATACTTATCATACCTGTCCTTAAAACTATGGATTGAGATAGCATTAACTACCTCCTCGCTTAGCCAATTCCAATTATCAACTGCTCTTACACTGAAAAAGTACTTCCTTACATCCTGCGAAGAAGTTTTCTTACGAAGCTTCAAACTGTGACCTCTAGTTCTAGAGCCAGCCATATCAAAATATCGATCCCTATCCACTCTATCATAACCATGAAGGAATTTAAAGACTGTCACCATATCCCCCCTCACTCTTCTAGCTTCGAGTGATGGTAAGTTTAATTCCCTCAGCCTCTCATCATAACTGAGATTGCGTATTTCTGGCACCAGTTTCGTGGCATGTCTTTGAACTTTTTCAAGCTTAGCTATGTGCTTTTTCAAGTGCGGATTCCAAAAGGGGGCTGCATATTCCAGTTTTGGCCTCACATAGGTTACATAAATATTTCTGAACATTTCCTTGTCCATGTGCCTGAAGGCTACCCTTACATTTGATAAGAATGCATATGCTGCCCTTACTATGCCATTTATATGTATTTCTGGAGACAAATCTGCCAGTATGTTTACTCCTAGATCTCTCTCATTTTCTGTCTCTTGAAGTTGTACTCCAGCCACCGAGTAGTCAAGCTTGGGCCTTCTTGTACTTGTACCCATTCTCATTACCTTACATTTTGAAGTCTTGAATTTCATTAGCCACTTTTCTGACCACTCATGCAGATTATTTAGATCCTCCTGAAGTTCTCTACCATTGTTCTCGTTTTTTACTTTCTTCACAATCTTTGCATCATCTGCAAACATATTCATGAATGAATTTACAGACTCTGGTAGGTCATTTACATATACAAGGAACAAAAGTGGCCCTAAAACTGAACCCTGTGGAACTCCACTACTAACTCTTCTCCATTCAGACACTGAGTGTCTTACTCTAACCCTCTGTTCCCTTCCTTCTAAGTAAGTTTTTATCCATTCCAAAACATTTCCACCTATTCTAGCCATTGATTGCAGCTTCCTAATAAGTCTCCCATGTGGAACAGTGTCAAACGCTTTCTGGAAGTCTAGGAATATGCAATCTGCCCAGCCCTCTCTTTCCTGTAAGATTTGGCTTACCTCATCATAAAATTCTAATAAGTTTGTTACTGTTGATCTACCTTCTCTGAAGCCATGTTGCCTCACTGACAAAAAGTTGAAGGATTCCAAGTGAAGAGAGATATGTTTCCTTAGTAGTTTCTCCATAACTTTGCAAACTATGCTGGTCAAGGAAACTGGTCTATAGTTCAGAGCCGTATCCCTCCTTCCCTTTTTGAAGATAGGTATCACATTTGCTTGTTTCCAGCATCTTGGAATCTCCCCCGACTCCAGTGACTCCTTAAATATGATACTTAGTGCCACTGATATTGTGTTTGCGCATTTTTTAAGCACATGAGGGGATATGTCATCAGGACCTGTAGCTTTATGAACATCTAAATCCATCAGCGCTTTGCATACCTCTGTGGCTGTAAGGTTGATGTTCTCTAATACCGGCCCTTGAGCTTCTATCACTGCAATCTGAGGGGGTGGGGTATTTTCTACTGTAAATACTGACTGAAACTCCTTGTTCAATTCTTTGCAGATCTCTTCATCCGTCTCAGTGATGCTTCCATCCGCTCTCTTTAGCCTTAAAACCTGTTCTTTTACCTTCAGTTTTCCTCTGATAAAGCTGTGGAAAAGCTTGGGATTTTCTTTAGCCTTCCTGGTGATGTCCCTCTCATAGTCTCTCTCTGCCTCTCTCCTTTTACTTAGGTAGTCATTTCTTGCTCTTTTGTAGGTTTGCCAGGCATTTATGTTTTTTCTCCTCCTATACCTTTACCAGCATTTGTCTCTCCACTCCTTAGCTCTTTTACACCCATTATCGAACCATTTCTCTCTGGCATGAATTACACCTACTTTGGTGACAGGTATGCAGCAATCTACTATCTTCCCATATTTCTCACAAAAGATGTCATACATTTCTTGTACAGATTTGTTGTAAAATAAGGTTCTCCAGTCAATAACTGCAAAAAGCTCATTCATTTTCATGTAATCTCCTTTCGGATAGTTCCTCCTCATGTCCTCAGTGCCTCTACTCTCAGGAAGAATATCTTCAATGATATACTCCATCAACAACACACAGTGGTCACTCTTTCCAATTGGTGGTTCATACTCAATTTTTTCAATATCCAACACATTATCTGTGAACACTAGATCAAGTAGTGATGGCTCATCCCCACCCCTGGCCCTTGTTGGTTCCATTACATGTTGGTGTAGGAAATTCCCTTGTACGCAATCTAGGAATCTTGCCCCGAATGAGTCCTCACCACTGTGTGGGTCAAGATTTATCCAATCTATCTCTTTATGATTAAAGTCTCCCATAATCAAAATCCTACATTTTTTTTCCCGTGCCATGTTAAGAACTGAGTTTATGACTTCAATAGTACCTATATGACTTTCCTCATAAACTACAAGCCTATTTTGGTTCCTTGGTGGGTTGTATACAACAGTTATTATAATGCTCTCTGACCCAGTATTTATGCGAGCAACAAGAAATTCCTTGAACTCACTTTCTATAGCCAAGTTTATTTCTTCGACTTGAATCCTTTCACTTATGAGCAGTGCTATCCCTCCACCAGTCCTCTCAGATCTTTCAACCCTTAGTATTCTGAAACCCTTAGGAAAAACTGTGACACTGTTTATGTCCTCACTCAACTTAGTCTCTGTAATTGCTACTATATCTGCCTTACTGTTGTGAATCCTATGCTTTAATTCTACTGCCTTACCAGCTAATCCATCAGCATTTGTGTATAACAATCTTAATGAGGCCCCATCCCCTGATCTTCTGTCATTATCTTCTTTATCTCCCCTTTGTCTGGAAGAACTCTGTAATGAAAATATTTCTTCTCTTCTTCATTTCTTTCATCATTTAACCTTCTTGCCTCTTGCAACAAGTTTTTGATCTTTCCCATCTCTTCCTGTGTTCTGTATCGTCTAATGAACACTTCTTTGAATTCTTGAAGGTCTTTTAGACTTTTTTTTCTCAACAATATTTCCCTACATGTTTCCCCTCTCTCAAAGGTTACTTTTGTTGGTCTCGGCTTTCCTTCCCTCGAATATTTACCTAGTTGGTGTATGTTTACAATATCCTCAGGACCACATACTACTCCAAGCTTTCTTATCAGGTCTACAACCCTAGCTTTATTTTCTTCAAGTCTCCCCTGCCATGTTGGCTCCTGGGACTCGCTTATACCTGAGATTACCACTGTCTTCTCCTTATCAAGTGCCTGTCTGATGAGTGGGTTTGCCCTTTCCATCACAATGTCTTTCATTTTTTCGGTTACTGTCTCTGTATAGTCAACTGTTTGTATGTTTTCCAGTGCCACCACCTTTACAGCCTCTTTTACTGCCACATTGCCCTTTAGTGCATCAGCAAAGGAAGTTTTCATGGCATCATTTTCCATATTCAGCTCCTGGAACTCTTTTCTGAACTGTTCAGTGTTTTCCTTAATCTGAACATTCCAAGCAGCAATCTCGTCTCTCTCAGAAGAGAGCAGTGAACTAACATCTAATGTGTGTGTGTGTGTGTGTGTGTGATTACCTAATTGTGATTACCTAATTGTGTTTACGGGAAAGAGCCCAAAGCTCGTATCTTCCCGTCTCCTGATCGGTTCTATTTTTAGACTTAGTGATACTTATCATACCTGTCCTTAAAACTATGGATTGAGGTAGCATTAACTACCTCCTCGCTTAGCGAATTCCAATTATCAACTACTCTTACACTGAAAAAGTATTTCCTTACATCCTGCAAACAAGTTTTCTTACGAAGCTTCAAACTATGACCTCTAGTTCTAGAGCCAGCCATATCGAAATATCGATCCCTATCCACTCTATCATAACCATGAAGGAATTTAAAGACTGTCACCATATCCCCCCTTACTCTTCTAGCTTCGAGTGATGGCAAGTCTAATTCCCTCAGCCTCTCATCATAACCGAGATTGCGTATTTCTGGCACCAGTTTCGTGGCATGTCTTTGAACTTTTTCAAGCTTAGCTATGTGCTTTTTCAAGTGCGGATTCCAGAAGGGGGCTGCATATTCGAGTTTTGGCCTCACATAGGTTACATAAATATTTCTGAACATTTCCTTGTCCATGTGCCTGAAGGCTACCCTTACATTTGATAAGAATGCATATGCTGCCCTTACTACGCCATTTATATGTATTTCTGGAGACAAATCTGCCAATATGTTTACTCCTAGATCTCTCTCATTTTCTGTCTCCTGAAGTTGTACTCCAGCCACCGAGTAGTCAAGCTTGGGCCTTCTTGCACTTGTACCCATTCTCATTACCTTACATTTTGAGGTATTGAATTTCATTAGCCACTTTTCTGACCACTCATGCAGATTATTTAGATCCTCCTGAAGTTCTCTACCATTGTTCTCGTTTTTTACTTTCTTCACAATCTTTGCATCATCTGCAAACATATTCATGAATGAATTTACAGACTCTGGTAGGTCATTTACATATACAAGGAACAAAAGTGGCCCTAAAACTGAACCCTGTGGAACTCCACTACTAACTCTTCTCCAATCAGACACTGAGTGTCTTACTCTAACCCTCTGTTCCCTTCCTTCTAAGTAAGTTTTTATCCATTCCAAGACATTTCCACCTATTCTAGCCATTGATTGCAGCTTCCTAATAAGTCTCCCATGTGGAACAGTGTCAAACGCTTTCTGGAAGTCTAGGAATATTGTGTGTGTGTGTGTGTGTGTGTGTGTGTGTGTGTGATGCCATAAGAGGAGGAGTAGTAAGAAACTCAATAAATGAAAAATAAAAATAATTGACAAAATTAATTAAAAAAAGAACCGGTTAGATATCAGAGGAATATTAAAAAGATTTAATGCACTGGATATAGGCGGGTATATGAAGAATGTTAAAAACAAAAACTTAAAAAATATGAATTATTCAAAAGATTCCTTATCTCTCTCTCTCTCTCTCTCTCACACACACACACACACACACACACACACACACACACACACACACACATATATATATATATATATATATATATATATATATATATATATATATATATATATATATATATATATATATATATATATATATATATATATATATATATATAATCAATTGAATCTCTTATTCCCATTGGAAGAGGTAAGTGTTTCAACCAATCGGAGTGTAACTAATTATATTTAATCACTCACTGACCATTAGAGAATGCGTTCATATGAAGTGGACAGTAGACTAAATAATGTATTCCCAAAGGGGGGGGGGTGGTTAATAGCTTCAACCAATTAAAATCTAGTTAATTATAGTTACACCTATACCCAGCCAGTAGAAAGTATGTTTACAATAATTACTTGAGATAAAACTTATCTATATGTCGTTCCTCCTGAGACCTTCAAAATTTAGTGTGTGGGATGGCGTGCGAGGAGAAGGAATTTCAATGGTGATTGTTTTGAAAATATTTTTTTATTTTTATATCAAACATAAAGTGAATATCGGACTGTTTTCCTCTTCCATGTTCGAAGTAAAGGTTTTAATGTGAAATAATTAATAAGAAAAAATAGTTATAAGAAAGAACAAATATGGATCAACTATTAGTGTTCTTAATTCTCTTTATCGTTTTGGCTTCTCTGGGACTTTCTTCGTGGATTGTCTACGAATTATATATGTGGCTGAATACAGATAAAGTGGTAATTATTATTATTATTATTATTGTAGTTGTTGTTATTGTTATTATTGTTATAATAATTGTTATAATTATTAGTATTATTATTGTTTTTGTCATTGTTAATGCTATCGTTATTGTTGTTATAGTCTGAATATTGATGGCCAGAGGTTGGTATCAAGAAGTGTGTGAAGGATTTGAGTGAAATGTTAGATAGTAACTTATCTATGAAAGAGCAAATAAACAAAAGCAGTAAGAGTGACTGGTTATCACTGGAGAAATATTGCTTTTGTCAAGAAATATATTGATGAATCTTCGCTAAGAAAGCTCATTCACAATCATTTCATCAGTAGACTTGATTACTGTAATTCATTTTACTATGGATACCAACATATGTACTGCGCAAGCTACATTATGTCATAAATAGAGCTGCTCGACTAATTAAAGGTACGCCATCACGTGACAGAATTACTCCTGTACTGATGCAACTACATTGGCTACCTATTAAATCCAGAATTGTATTCAAGATTTGTGTCATGGTGTCTCAAGCAATTAAACGTGGAAATCCAGATTATATAAGGAAACTACAGTGTGCATTTCAAACGGAATCTACAGTAACTCTCAGATGCAGTAATGATCGTTTCATATTAAGAGGAACCAAGATGTAATCTACAATTGGGATTTAGATATTTTAAAACTTCGCTACCAAGGCTTTTTAATCGTCTTCCCAAATAGATTAAAGAGAAAAGTAATATTGATATTTTTAAGAGGATGTTGAGGACATGTCTTTACGGTAACTACAACACTTCTGATATGACAATCAAAAGGGAGGGGGGGGGGTAAGAATACTTCTTCCGTGTTCCCCTGCGTGTCGTAAAACTCGACTAAATGGGGCGGAACGAGGGAGCTGGGAATCCCCTTCTCTGTATTGAATTTCCACAAAAAAGTCAAAGTATTGTCTTTGACTCAGCCACCATCCTTATAAGGGGGAATATGGCTTTGGTATATGGATGGAAGACTAATATCAGTTGAAGGTGCGACTCCCTGAGCGTTGAATAGAATGGAGAGGGAGTCGTCAAAAACCACATGTCAAAGAAAAGGTAAAGAAAGGTAAGGTTATTAATGTCCATAAAGGGCGGTTTACACGGTCAAACGGTTCGTCGAACGCAGTTCGATAGACAAGTGTTTGAAGTGATATTCGAGCGTGTGAAAGGGGTAGTTGGTTGTCGAACACGTTTGTCGAACGTGTTCGACAACCAAATACCTCGTTCACACGTTCGAACGTCACTTCAAACACTTGTATGTCGAACCGCGTTCGACGAACCGTTTGACCGTGTAAACCGCCCTTAAGCCAGCCACATGGATGGTAAACCAGCTCAACATGGTTCTGGTGCCAAACCATACATACTCGACAGAGAAGAATCTTTTATATAAAATACAGAGAGCTTATATATTACTCTGCTTGATCTGCGTTTGTCACAAGATGTTTCATTATCTCACATATTAGATATAGGTACAATGAAATACGGTCGCTAAATATATCGCAAATATTGTTTAAATTCTACTGGCTGTGAGTCACTGATAGTCATAGGTAAACAAATCTCTCTCTCTCTCTCTCTCTCTCTCTCTCTCTCTCTCTCTCTCTCTCTCTCTCTCTCTCTCTCTCTCTCTCCTTAAAGCCAGTCTCTGCGGGAATATGTTATTTTTCCAAATAAATACTCATTATAATTATTTAGGGTAACTGGAAATGATAAACATTATTTACTGAGGGTAAAAGGCAACTGTAACTACTACTACTACTACTACTACTACTATTTCTTCAACTACTATTACTTCTATTACTACCACTCTCTATTTAATAATGATAATTATAATATTAACCCCAGACATAATAACAATAATAATGATGATAATAATGATGATAATAATAATGATAATAATAATAATAATAATAACAGCTATAACGATGATGATAATAATATGGAGACCTCATTTAAACTTGTTGCACTTCCAATCATAAGAGAATTTAGACCCGGAGGAAACGAGAGAGAGAGAGAGAGAGAGAGAGAGAGAGAGAGAGAGAGAGAGAGAGAGAGAGAGAGAGAGTCAAAGTCAAAGTCAAAGTCAAAAACTTTATTCCATCAAAAATGGCTATTACATGATAATTAATCTAATTACAAATTACAATGTAAAATGTCAAAATAAAACAAATGAAATTTGCAAAGCACAAAATCAAAATATTTACACATTAAAATAAGCATACATACACTTCGTCTACCCAATGGGAGGATAGTAATGAGACTAAAATCACTTATTAAGTAGGTGATTTAAAAGATGAGATTTAAATGAGGGTAATGTTTGGCAGCTTCTTAAGTTTGCGGGTAAAGAGTTCCAAAGTCTCGGGCCCATTACATTTAAGGCTCTTGCCCCAATATCAGTGGAAGTTCTGGGCACGTAAAAAGAATTCTGATATCTGGTGTTGACGTTATTGATACGCACTTGATTAACTGTTGGCAATGAGAAGAGCCATTCCGGTAATATTCCATGATTTATTTTAAAAACTAAAAGACAGATATTATATATGAACTTCATGTCCATCCTTAGCCAACCCAATCTCTCAAAGAGGGGAGTCACGTGATCATATTTATGCACCCCCCTATGGCAACTATTGCAGCAAAATTCTGGAGCCTTTTCACTCGTAACATCTGGGTCTTAGTCGTGGAACCCCAAACACTCAGACAGTAGTTGAGAATACTTAAAATCAAAGTTTGTACTACAATTACCCTACAATCAGGCTCGAATCTTTCATAGACTCTGTTCAAGTAAATAAGGGTCCCGTTCACTTTTTTATGTAGTTCATCGATATGAAAATTAAATGTCATGGTACTGTCCATAATAACTCCTAAATTTTTAACCTTATTAGATGGGAAGAGTGAAACATTGTTGAAATTTATACTGATGTTCTCAGGAATGCGGGACAGGTATTGATTTGATCCAAAAATAACAAATTTAGTTTTATTTTCGTTCAGTAAAAGACCATTACTGTTAAAATAACTTTTGGCACAGTTTAATGCATCTTCAGCCCTTTTTAAGATTTCAGGAATTCTATCAATGTCACCAGTAAGCATAATCTGGGTGTCATCAGCATACATAACAAGTAGGCAATCTCTTATAAATTGAGGTAAATCATTAACATATATTAGGAAAAGCAGAGGACCCAAAATTGAACCCTGAGGAATGCCAAAACTGATATCTAAAGAAGAAGAGAGAGTCGAGCCCATTCGAACTGATTGAATTCGATCTTTCAGATAATTTTCGAACCAAAATGAGTCAACATGAACTTTAGAAAGTTTTCTCATTAGAATTTGATGGTGTACACTGTCAAATGCTTTAGACAAATCTAACAATAATAAAAGTGATATTTTCTTTTTTTCAATATTACTATAAATTTTATCAGTAATTTTAAGTAGGGCCGTCTCGGTCGAAAGTTTAGGCCGAAAACCGTGTTGTTCTTCACATAATAGACAATTTGATTCAAGGAAATTTATTAACTGGGTGGCAACTACCTTCTCAAGTATTTTAGACAGAGTGCTGAGAAGAGAGATTGGCCTATAATTTTCAACATTATTAGTATCTCCACTCTTAAAAACGGGGATGATATAGGGATGCTTCCAGAGGTTAGGATAAATGCCTGTAACAATGGATGTATTAACAATGACTAAAATGAAAAATACTGTAACTGGCAATGAGTCAATTAGGAAGCGAAGTTGTATCCCATCGGAACCACAAGAGTTTGTTGGTTTGAGGTTCTTTATGATAAGAATAAGTGTGACTAAATCGATTGGGTGCGGTCTAAAATTATTGATAATATTTCTTTCAGCTGGAGGCTGGCAATTATGTGGTTGATTAATAATCAAGTCATTATTATCTTGGGACTTTTCATATGTGGACTTACCTATTTTAGCAAAATACTTATTAAAATCATTCACTCGCTTTTCCACATTATCACTGAGAAGGTCAGAATTTTCTAAGATTTCCTTATTTGCAGGAATTATTCTTTTTATAACATTCCAAGTTCCTTTGATATTTCCCCTATACTTGGAAAATTCTTCCCTGAAATGATTTTTCTTCTTTTCGGACAACATTGTTTTAGTAAGGTTTCTTTCTCTTCTATAGGCTCTTTCCATCTCGGAGTTTTGTCTATCAGATTTAAATTGCCTTAGGAGGTCATCTCTCCTTTTCATTTGCTCTTTTAACTGAGAGTCAATCCACGGGGCAGGAGGGCGTGTCATGACTTTGGTTGTAAGAGGGGCACCTTCATTTAAACATCTCGTAAAAACATCAGTAAAAGTAGAAACTTGATAATTTACACAATCTGTAGTTAGTATTGAATTTAAAATGTTGTATTCATTAAGAAGAGTGTCACAGAAACAATTTTGAGAATAATTCTCAAGAGATCGGAAAGTTTTAACAATTGGCGGTCTCTTTTCCTTCCTGACATTAACTGTAGCTATTAGAAGCTCGTGGTCTCCTACAGGACAAGGTAAGACATCGTGGTGAACTATAAAACTAGGTGTATTGGTAATTATAAGATCAATTAGGCTGGAGGAATTAGCGGTGATACGGGTTGCTTTATTCACAAGCTGATTTAAGTGGAGGGATTGAATTAATTTCCCCATTTTATTATTAGGAAGAAGGAGATTATCATTGAAGTCGCCTATAATAATGAGAGGTTTGCTCCTCAAACAGACAGACCGAAATAGCTCGGAGATGTAATCAAAGGTGTCGTTGAGTGCATGAGGGTGTCTATATACACATCCCAGGATGAATGAAGGGAATTTCCTACTCTGGACAGTCAACCAAATGTCTTCGAGATGAGGAGGTCGCTCGACTTCAGGGGTCTTTAATAGGGAGACCGTTAGATGATTTCTTACATACTCCCCCACACCCCCACCCCTACCGCCATCAAATCGATAAAAAGAATACTCAGGTATAGCAACAAAACCAGACTGCATATTAGATAGGAGCCAAGTTTCACAAACACACATTATATCTACGTTATTTTCTCTGATCATTAGTTCAATATTGTCGAAATTACCCAAAAGTGATTGTGCATTGATGTGTTGTATATTTATGAAATGTTTCAATAAGCCTGTATTACAATGTGATTGCTATATATTTAAGGGACATAATCTTGTTTTATGGCCATGTTCACGGCAGTGACCACATTTAAGTCTATAGTTAAACCAACAGTGGGAAAGATCATGGTTTATTTCCCCACAGTTTGAACAGGGCTGTCGACGACTGGAGAGAGAGAGAGAGAGAGAGAGAGAGAGAGAGAGAGAGAGAGAGAGAGAGAGAGAGAGAGAGAGAGAGAGAGAGAGAGAGAGCTCATTTGCCTTCAAATGTACGTCGTGGACAAGCCCACCTCTATTTTAAATTTTTAACTTTCAGGATCTATTTTTAGTTTTCTATTGAGGGGAGAAATCTTGGGAGATTATACCCCCTCAGAACCCCCCATCCCTAGAGAAATGAAGCGTAATTACACTCACGAGAACTTTCCCATTTTCTGTCCTGAAGCGACTTCAAATTACGGGTGAGGAGTCATGGGAGAAGTGTTGCCAACATGTGCGAATGAAGGGGAAGGAAATCACCGAAATATTCAAAGTACACACATTGTATCTAACCTTATCTAACTTTAATCAACCTGATGTTTATTGTCATT